>CAUYQU010053223.1:0-17404 GCA_963574635.1 Cheracebus regulus | reverse complement strand
TCATCCCCTATTCCTTCCTATCTCCATTGTTAAGCACAATTATTGGCATAAAAGAGGTTTTTAATACCCATTTTTAGACTGCATTCTAGCTTGGGCAATAAAACAAGAATCCCAATCTCTCTCCCTCTTTCTCGTCCTCTTTCTTACTCTCTTTCATTCTTTTTTTTTCTTTCTTTTGCTGTTTCTGTTTTTCTTTTTCCTTTTCTCTCTTTTTCTTAAAAAAAAAAAAAAAAAAAAAAAAGAAAAGGGAGGAAATGGGAAAGGAAAATATCTTGGGCCCCCGAATCACTAGCGAAAACTCAAGCTGGAAACTGCTTAGGGAAAAGCTGCCTCCCATTCTATTCAAAGTTATCCCTCTGCTCACTAAGATAGATGCACATCTGATTGCCTTCTTGGGAAAGGCTAATCCGAAACTCAAATGAATGCAACCATTTGTGTCTCATCTATTTGTGACCTGGAAGTTCCCCCCACTGCCACTTTGAATCTCCCTGCCTTTGCTTCAGATTGTCACCGCCTTTCCAGACAAAACCAAGTTACTTCTTACGTATAATGATTGATGTTTCATGTCTCCCTAAAATGTGTAAAACCAGGCTGTGCCCCAACTACTTTGGGCACATGTTGTCAGGACTTCGTGAGGCTGTCCTTGGCAAAATAAACTTTCTAAATTAACTGAGACTTGTCTCAGGTTTTCTGGGTTCACATGCTTGTACACGCAACACTTAGGGAGGCCAAGGCAAGAGGATCACTTGCACCTAGGAGTTTGAGACCAACCTGGGCAACACAGAAAGACCCCATGTCGACAAAAAAATCAATTAAAAATTAGCTAGCCATGGTGGTGCACACTTGTGGTCCTGGCTACTCACGAAGCTGAAGCAGGAGGATGGCTTGTGCACAGGAGGTCAAGGCTGCAGTGAGCTGTGTTCATGCCGCTGCACTCCAGCCTGGGCGACAGAGTGAGACTCTGTCTCACTCACACACACACACACATACACACACAGACACACACAGACACGCACAAGAAAAGCATGTAGTTAACCTGCGACAACACCAAAAACAGAGTTTCTTCTCCTTCCTCACTCTTTCTGATATCTTTTTCATGCTCCAAAAAAAAAAAAACCTGATGGCAAAAGAGACCAGAACCTATTAGTGAGTTCCACATATGTCAACCTCCCTGAGAAAAGGCAGAGATGAAACTGTCGTGAAAAATTATGAGAATGGGAGTGGAGTATGTGGGGTGAATGGAAGACACACAGCATAGTAGATTCCCTTTGCAAGCTGAAGGCCTGCTAGTTGGAATTTGAGGAAACGAAAACAAGAATTTTAACAGAGCTATCTTTCTGTGAGAAACTGAGATAACATACAAGATTTGACTGCTGTCAAACTGATTGACTCAAATCAGAGATCTTAACCAGTAACAAGCTTTCCTAATAATTTCAAAGATCTGCAGAGAAATGAGGCTAGAGGGGAAGTGAAGAAGTTAAGAGGCTTCTGGAGGACTCTAGGAGAGAGATGATGGCAACTCCTTTTACTTGTCAGGATAGAATAGACTATGATGTGATAACAGACAAAGCCAAGCTCTCAGTTGGTTTACAAAACAAAGATTTATTTCTTGCCCATGAAATGCCCACTATACATCTGGAGGGCTGTCTAGGGCAGCTGCGCTCCATATGGTTTAGGGCTTGTGATGGTTCATTTTCTGTGTCAACATGACTGGGCTCAGGGGTGCCCAGATAGCTGGTAAAACATAATTTCTGGTTGTGTCAAGAGTCTCCGACAAACCAGAGACAGGCTCGGTACATCAAGAGTGGACACCCCATTTAGCAACATTACCTACATGTTCTACTAGAAAAAATTTAAAAAAGAGTGGACACTCCAGTTGTAGAAAATAAAAGTAAATAGAAGTTCCTCTTCAAAGCTATCTTCTTAGATTATAAAGGAATAATAGCTTCTTCAAAGGTTGATTTACTCTAAAGCCTTTTGTTAATAATCCTAAGTAGCTGTTAGTTATAATAAAGAAGTAGGTATATTCTGTGTTCCTAGTTCTTATACTCTAGCCCAGATATTTGCCCTGACATGTCTGGACAAGCCCAGGCAGGCTTCATGCTATAGTTAATTTCTTTTCCTTATTTGGAAATGTTATTGCTTCTTTAAGTCTTTTGTAATTGACTTCCTCTTTTCCTCTGTTCTCTCTTGCCGTTACCCTTTTAGGAAAAGTTCTGAGTTATTAGCCAATCTGTATAGTTTAGATTGTGAGGCCCAGCTCCAGCCAATGCAGGCAGGGCCCAGAGGTAGGGGCCAGTCTGTAAGGGATAAATATGTCTGCCTTTCCTTTGTTCTTTGCACTCTTGTGGCAAACTGCTGGCAATTGTACCCTTTCTGCAGAAAGTAAAGTTGCCTTGCTGAGAGAAAATTTATATTCAAGTACTACTACTTCTGTGGCACTGAAAACTTACATATAACACCAATTGTGTCTTCCCACATTGCACGTAGCCCAGGATAGAAGGTGAGGTCTCTATGTGAGTTCTGTCAGCTTCTTGCCTGGGATACAGTCTGCCTTTGCAGGACTAACAAATTAGCTACAGATTAGAAACTATAGTTTAGGGGTCATGCAGCCTCTGGCTCCAAGAGTCTGAACCTCCTCTAATGACTCCTGGAGATATCATCCATATTTTAAAACCTAAGATCAGTACTTGAGACATTTTTCAGATCCAACACTGGATCGATTAGCTAGCACCCCCAACCGCAGACTGGTAATCTGGCTCAACCAGTTCTGGCATCCCACCCAGGAACAGAAGGTGGCAAGAAAAACTCACTTTGACTCCCTGTGATTCCGTCTCCAACCTGACCATCAGCACTCCCCACTCTGCAAGCCCCTACCCACCAAATTATCTCTAAAAAGTCTGATCCCCGAATGCTCAGGGAGACTGATTTGAGTAATAAAACTCTGGTCTCCCAGCTGGGCACGGTGGCTCATGCCTGTAATCCCAGCATTTTAGGAGGCCAAGGTGGTTGGATCATGAGGTCAGGAGATCGAGACCATCCTGGCCAGAAATGGTGAAAACCCCTCTCTACTAAAAATACAAAAATTAGCTGGGTGTGGCGGTGTATGCCTGTAATCTCAGCTACTCGGCAGGCTGACGCAGGAAAATCACTTGAACCAGGGTATCCAAGGTTGAATCACTTGAACCAGGGTATCCAAGGTTGCAATGAGCCAAGATGGTGCCACTGCACTCCAGCCTGGGAGACAGAGACTTCGTCTCAAAAAAAAAAAAAAAAAAAAAAACCTCAGTCTCCCACACAGTCAGCTCTGCATGAATTATTCTTTCTCCACTGCAATTCTCCTGTCTTGACAAATCAGTTCTATTTAGGCAGCGGGCAAGGTGAACCCACTGGGCAGTTACATTAACCTGAACCACCTTCAAATTTTGTCAGGCAAGCATCAAGCAAGATGAAACTCAGGCTACTTTCCTTTCAGGGGGGTCAAAGGCATAACCTCAAGTCCCTGCCCGACACACACACAGACATCCCCTTTGTTCAGCACCGTTAGACTGGGCAGCTTCCAGGAACAATCAACACAGTGCTTCTCACATCAAGTCTCAGGCCACCAGTGACTCTTCCGTGTAGATGAGGCATGGAGCATTTGCGTTTCCTTTTCCCCAGGTTGAAGGAGATGGTGTAGCAAACCCTCTAAAATCCAGGATTGTAAGCAGCGTTGGGGAAGCTGAGGGAGTGGCACAGCTGAGATTGGGGGTAAATCATTCACCTGCTAAAATCGTAAGCACAATTTTGTACAAGTGTGTATTTTTCTAGGATAGCATTCAGAATACCTATCAGATTCTCGAAAGGATTGAGGGCCTATAAAAGTGTAGGCAGTGAAACTACACAGTGTTTTGGGGGGTGGTTTGGTTGATTTTGGAGACACGGTCTCAGTCTGTCACCCAAGCTGGGCGCAGTGGAGCAATCATAGCTCACTGCAGCCTTGAACTCCTGGATTTAAACGATCCTCCCACCTCTGCCTCTTGAGTAGTTGGGATTACAGGCACATACCACCTGATTTTGATTATCTTCTGTAGAGATGGGAGTCTTGCTGTGTTGCTAAGCCTGGTCTCAAACTCCTGGCCTCAAGCAATCCTCTAGCCTCTGCCTCCCAAAGCACTGGGATTATAGGCGTGAGCCACCGTACCTGGACCCTACATGATATTTTTAACAAGTGTGGATCCAGGGCCAGTAAGTTGAGTCCCACTGCCAGGGTCTGGTCCTGGTGCAAATTGGTTGGCCCTGGTTCATACTGCTCACCAACAGGATCTTCAGAGCCCCATGGTAAGCCTGAGAGTGAACATAGTCTCATATTCCAAATGACTTCAGAGACACTGTCAAACATTATGAATATAAAACCCTTATTGTAAAAGGAAATTAAATGTGAAGAGTAGAACTTACCCTTTCGTTTTGTTAGAGAAAGACTCAAGGCCATATTGTAGGTTTTTGCATTTCTCCGTCAGTTGGAGCGACTTCTCGGTCAGATATGTGCTGTTTCATGAAAGAGATTTTTAAAAAGATTGATTTAAAATGAGAGCTTATAAGATATTGTTAACAAAAATCAGATTTAATTGATAAAATGTGTCCAAATGAAGTCTGATTTTTACACCATTATTGGATTTCTCCATGGAAAAGGAAATTAATATTTTCACCTCTGATGGGTCTAAATGGAAAAAAAAAAAAAAAAAAACAACTTAGGCTTTAAAGTCAAACATAAAAGAACTCTATTTTGAGGACTTTATACTGGCAGGTTTTCATACTCTGAGGTTAGTTGTTACAGTCAACAAGTTATTCAATAGTTATAATCACTGTGTGTTTATTTTTAAAAGATGTTTTCTTTGGTAGAAAACATGCAGACATACGTGAGCATTAATTCTTTCCATAATAAACACAAAGCTGGCCTTTGATTATTATAATAGCTGCAATAGAAGGGCCTGGTGCTATTTGTTTTATAAACGCTGAAAACTGGAGGTGGAACCAAAAAAAAAAAAAATCCAAAGTCAGATTAAGGACATGGGTTACAAAGTTCGCCTGCCTATCAGCCTCATGGACAAAAGCAGGTTATTTAACCCGCTCCAGGCGTAGACTCCCATATCTCTAAATCAAGGATAACTGTGCTTACCTTATAGTATTATTGTTACTATGCCAAGTAACAACGTAAAGCACTTGTAACGTGCGTCACACATATTAAGTGCTCAAAAAAATTAACTATCTCTTTCCAAGACTTAAAAATATATATATGAGGCTGGGCACAATGACTCACGTCTGTAATCCCAGCACTTTGGGAGGCCAAGGCAGGCAGATCACGAGGCCAGGAGTTTGAGATCAGCCTGGCCAACATGGTAAAACCCCATCTCTACTAAAATACAAAAATTAGTCAGGCATGGTAGCAGATGCTTGTAATCCCAGCTACTTGGGAGGCTGAGGCAGGAGAACTGCTTGAACCTGAGAGGCGGAGGTTGCAGTGAGCCAAGACCATACCACTGCACTCCAGCCTGGGTGCTAGAGCAAGACACCGCCTCAAAAAAAAAAAAGCCATATATATATATGCAACTCTAACTTGCTGTTAATGCATTTATTTAATGAACATATTCATTGGCAGCCTAATATGGGTTGGGCCCACACACAGGTTATTTAAGACAGAGAGGAAGCGAAAATAGACATGGTCTCATTCCCTAGTGGAGTTTGCAGTCTGATTAAGGAGAAAGATACAAATTAACAAATAACCACACAAATGAAGACGGAATTATGAACTGTGATTGGTTATGGTTGAACCATAGTACATGGCTTGGAAGAGGAGATCTCTACTCAAAGGGGTCAAAGGAGGCCTCCAACGAAGTGTCATTTAGGTGGAGACACTCAAGAATGATTCAAACAAAATGGGTAGAGCATTTGAGGCAGAGAAAGAAGTGGGTGCAGGCCAGGCACACTTGCTCACACCTCTAGTCCAGCACTTTGGGAAGCTGAGGCAGGTGAATCACTTGAGCCCAAGGAGTCCAAGGCTGCAGTGAGCCATGATTGGGCCACTGCACTCCAGGGTGACAGAGTAAGACCCTGTCTCAAAAAAAAAAAAAAAAAAAAAAGGGTGCAATGGTTCTAAAATAGGGAGCAGCCTTGAATAACTGAGGAACTGAAAAGATAAAAGGATTCAAGGCTGAAGAGCTATGGGGTGACTGTGGAGAAACGAGGGGAAATGGGGCAAGAGAGGAAATGAAAAAGTTAAGAGGTTTCTGCTGGACTCTAGGAGAGAGATGATGGCAACTCCTTTTACTTGTCAGTATAGCATAGACTATAATATGGTAACAAACGAGCCAAGAAGCTCTCAGTTGCTTTACAAAACAAAGGTTTTTTTCTTGCCCATGAAACAGCCACTGTATGTCTGGAGGGCCATCTAGGGAAGCTGCGCTCCATGTAGATTAGAGCCTGTGATGGTTTATTTACTGTGTCAACTTGATTGGGCTCAGGGGTGCCCAGATAACTGGTAAAACATGATTTCTGGGTGTGTCTGTGAAGGTGTTTCTGGAATAGATGAGCATTTGAATCAGTAGACTGAGTAAAGACTGCCCTTACCAACGGGGGTGGGTAGCAACCAATCTGCTGAGCACTTGGTTAGAACCAAAAAGCAGAGGAAGGGTGACTTCACTCTGTCTTCTTGAGCTGGGACATCTTCTCCTGCCCTCGGACACTGGTGATCCTGGTTCTAGGGCCTTCATATTCAGACTGGGACTCACTGTCGGCCCCCTGGTTTCCATCAAAGTCTCCTCCGCCTCTTTGGGCTGAGACTGAACTACACCACGGGCTTTCCTGGGGCTTCAGCTTGAGGAAGGCCAGGTTATGAGGATTTCTCAGCCTCCCCTAATTATGGAGGTTAATTCCTCAGAATCAGTCTCTTACTATCTACTCTATTGGTTCTGTTTTTCTAGAGAACTCTAACACAGGGATCCAAATTGCTTCAGTCTTGTGGCACCTTCATTTCAATGACCTGCTTCCATAATTGCTGTGGCAGGAGAAGAACCTGCTGGAAGTTCTTGCCCTGTATACAAATGTTTGAGCCCGAAGTACAATGCATCATTAGCCAAAACTGGCCACCTGCCCCACCTAATTGCAATGTGGGAGTCAGAAATGAGCCACCTTCCTGTGTCTCCAGAGAGGAGATCGGACACAGGTGTGGCTGGAGACCTCGCCACACTTGCGTCCATTGGCAGGAAGAGAAGTGGGCAGATTTGAGATCTATTCTAGAGGCAAGACTGACAGGACTTCATAGGAGACTGGATGTGGGAACTGAGGGATAGGAAGGCGTAAAGATATAAACAAGACAGATTCATAATTCTCCAATATTTCTCAGAAATGCTTTCTGAAAACACTGAGTGCAGAGTACACATGGGCTCACAAAAGTCCCTCTCAATCCTAATAGGATTTCTCTCCCCTGCAACTTCCTTCCCTCACTCAGTTCAGTCTCCACACATCACCCTCTTGCTTTCTGCATGTATTATCATACTGTCCAAGGATTTGTTTATTTCCAGTTTGCCATGTATTTTATGCAAGCAGGACCATTAATGAAGTGAATTACCAAGCCAGCAATGCTTTGAATTATGATGGTGTTGCAATATTGAATTGTGAAACTGTGACTGGTAGGCACCAACAGGATTGTGTGTCCTATGTCTCTCCTTAAATTACAGTATATTTTATTATATTTTATCTTATTTTATTTTTTTGAGATGGAGTCTTGCTCTGTCACCCAGGCTGGAGTGCAGTGGCATGCTTTCGGTTCACTGCAACCTCCTCTTCCTGGGTTCAAGCGATTCTTCTGTCTCAGCCTCTCATTTTTTTTTTTAAGATGGAGTTTGGCTCTTGTTGCCCAGGCTGGAGTTCAATGGTGTGGTCTTGGCTCACTACAACCTCCACCTCCTGGATTCAAGCAATTCTCCTGCCTCAGCCTCCCGAGAGCTGGGATTTCAGGCATGTGTCACCAAGCCTGGCTAATTTTGTATTTTTAGTAGAGACAGGGTTTCTCCATATTGGTCAGGTTGGTCTCCAACTCCCGACCTCAGGTGATCTGCCCACCTCAGTCTCTCCAAGTACTGGGATTACAGGCGTGAGCCACCGCACCCAGCAAATCAGAGTATCTTTTTAAATAAAAACTCAGAACAGCTTTAGTTTGGCAAACTAAAATCACAAAAGATACGTGGAAACAAATGAGAGGATCCAGAGTAGAAGTGGCAGTGACAGAATGAACTCCTGGGGACAAAATGGGTCTTGGGAGTCAGCAGGGCCAGCCTCTGAATCTGGGCTCCACTCTCTCACCTTAGCTTTCGAGCTTTGGGCGCGGTGGCTCACGCCTGTAATCCCAGCACTTTGGGAGGCCGAGGCGGGTGGCTCACGAGGTCAAGAGTTTGAGACCATCCTGGCCAACATAGTGAAACCCATCTCTACTATAAGTACAAAAAATTAGACGGGCGTGGTGGTGCGTGCCTGTTGTCCCAGCTACTCGGGAGGCTGAGGCAGGAGAATCGCTTGAAACTGGAAAAAAACGGAAGATGCACTGAGCCAGGAGCGCGCCACTGCACTCCAGCCGGGCGATAGGGCGAGACTCTGTCTCAAAAAAAAAAAAAAAAAAAAAAACTTTACCCACTAAAGAAATTTTAGTAATTAAATGGGATGTGTATAAAAACACCTGACAAGCCAAAGTCAGTAAATAAATGTGTTCTTATTCTCTCAAAGTCACTGCATTGTTTCCTCAAATCAGTCATTATTGCCATAGACATAGGAAGCATCTCACACCAGTAGGCAGTTACCACCAGTAATGAAAGGTATGGACAAGGAAGCCCTTTTTGTTATCTTTGCCTCTGTACATTCCCCGTCCTCTCCTTTTCATTCCAAGAGTCTTTAGAGTTTTCTTCCTTTTTCATCTAATGTCATTCAAACTTGCTCCGGAAACAGACCCTCTCAATTCTGGGATAAGAGAGGACCCTACCTGTGAGCAGATCCCATCTGAGAGGTTGGTGCCCACCACACATGAAGACGTTGGGTTGAGTCCTCTTAAACTGCTGATGTGGGGACATCTCTCAGAGAAGTCATAGGGGATGGAGAGAAACTGATCAAGGTGAAAGTAGGAATTGCAAGGACTCTGAACCAGAAACAACGTGGTGGGATAAGAGATGGCTGCGAGACAAGCGTGGGCTGATCTGTAAGCCCAGGAAGTGTTACTGGGTGATATGGTTTGGCTGTGTCCTCACTCAAATCTCATCTTGAATTGTAGCTCCCATAATTCCCATGTGTTATGGGAAGAACTCTGTCAGAGATATTTGAATCATGGAGGCAGTTTCCCCCATACTGTTCTCAGGGTAGAGAATAAGTCTGATAGTTTTACAAGGGGAAACCCTATTCACTCTCATTCTCTCTTTTGTCTACCACTTTGTAAGACATGCCTTTTGCCTTCTGCCATGATTGTAAGGCCCGCCCAGCCATGTGATGGAACTGTGAGTCCATTAAATGTCTTTTTCTTTGTAAATTAACCAGTCTTCGGTATATCTTTATCAGCAGCATGAAAATGGACTAACCCACTGGGGACCATATCACATCCTGCGGCAGGAGAGCTTCTTTCCAGGTGGTAGTCCGATACAAATGGAGAGAGACTCATCTAAAACTAATCAAGTTAGACGTCTGAGAAGTTGAGTCAAGGGAGAGAAAAAGAACAGGACTCAGTAGTGTTGCCAGGCAAACTCTAAGAACCAAAACCCTGGGACCAGGCTCTCACAGGCTCAAAGTATGAATTCTGTTTCTGTCAATTCTGAGAGAAACAATTCTTAAAAAATTTTTTATTCCAATTTTCTGTTGAAAGCACTTCTTAAAAACTTACCAGAATTAGTTGAAACAGTAAAAAGGACGTGTTCACATCAGAACTGCCAAACTATACAATCGAGAGTGTCCCCAAAGAGATAAATCATGGCAGAGACCATAGCTACCCTCATGGTGTTCTGCTAGAACTCTGCAGTCTGGTTAGCGTGTGAAGCCTCTGACCCATGAGCAAAGATGGTTTTAACTGTTCTGCCAATGCTTCTCTAATTGCTCCATTAGAAGATCACGATCTCTTCTCACATGTCACTGTGCAAAATCGCTTTTCTGCCCACTTGTAGCATTTGTCTCATCTTACCAGCCCTTTCAATTCCCTGATCCACTGACATTTTGTCACTTTGCAAATCTACACTAATATAGCAATACACCCCCTGGCATCCTACGTTTCTACATCGGACCCATGAGAAGTGCTGGGAAAAAAAATCATGTGGGTGGGTTTGTGCTTTGGTAAATTCATGGTGTCCAATTTGCAAGGCCTTTTATATAGACCTTGACAATTCTATTACAAGCCGAGTTCCCTCTATGGCTATGTTATGCATCCAGTTTCCTGTTGTCTTTGCCTGTTCTCTGCACTCCTAACTTCTCATTTAACTGTGCTCCTATTTCAGAGAAACATGATGCAGCTGGGTGAGCACTGGCCTTTAAGTTCAACCCATCCTGACTTCCCATCTCAGAGCAAGAAATGTCTTCCTTCTCACAAAAGAATAATCCACCTGCCATCACATCCCTGTCTATCTCCTCTGAGATCCAGCCCATCCCTTGATTTTTCTCTCTCCTGAATCTTTCCCCTCTCCCTACCATGGTCTCCTTTCCCAGCTCAATTCCATCTTAAAATCAAAAATAAACAAAATCACCCATTCTGCTATGCTCCTACATCTATTGCCTTACCTATCATTCAAAGTGCAACCAACTACTGTCCCTTTTCTTTACCTGCAAATCTGTTACACCATTCTTGGAAAGCATCACCAAGTCCCAAGAGCTATTTCAGCACATCTGGACTTGACCCCCGAGGGTATCTGAACCATTGACAGCTCACTCAGCACCCGGCTTCCACCACAGTCCCGTCTTCTTGTCCTTTGACCTCTGCTATTCAAGGTCCTTCTGCAGGATCTTTTTTGGGCCAGTGCATAAGAGTGGGTATTTCCCATGGGTCTTCTTTGCCTGATGTGAACTTAAAGTAAGTGGCTGGTATTCAATTTACCAGTGTTTCCCCATCCACTGCCTCCATGGCTTGCGTCTTAGCCTGCTGGCTTCTTAAACACCTCTCCCAACCTCTTTCCCCTTCAGCTCCATCCTCATTTCCTCCATGGTGGGTTGTCTCATGTGCACATTTGATCACATCATTCCCCTGCTCAAGAGTGAGAATCAATCCTGAGATGGGCTTCGTACTCCTTATTAACTGGGCTTGCAAAGCCATCCACCACCTGGCCCCTGCCTGTATTTGTTAACCATTAATTGGTATACATTTCCTTTTTAAATTCCTTCCAGTCTTATATTATAGCTTCTGGCTGTTTTCATTATTTGATTACAGAATTTGTTTGGTACTGGCAACCAAGACTTTAGGCATGTTTTCATCACTTCCGGATTTCGGGGGGGTGGGTGGGAGTCTTTAATAAGGTTGGAAAGAAAAGATACACAAAAACAAGCAGTTCTGCTTTCATTGTTATCCACATATGGTTGATGTGCCTTCAAAAAATTACATCCCTATAAGTCATTCGTGAATTGAAAGTGATCACTTTACAAGATCCACTGACAAGATTCCACAGAATAGCCAAAGCTTAGAGACTGCAATGACTACTGCCAAGTAAGAAAAATTAAGATTCTGATAATGCAAAGAATGCCTCTTGAAGGAAACAAGCTGTTCAATCCTTACAAAACAATGCCATCAGTGCTTACTGAGCATCCACAAAGACCCCTGAAACATAGAATTAATGTCACCCTCTGAGTATGACTCACAATTAATGCAATCATGCAATCAGTCCCCTGACCAAATAAAACATCCCAAAGAATAATCTGCATATGGGTGACAAAGGAGTTTCAAGAACATCCAAATTCTATTTACAGTGAACGTGCAGGAGACAACACTGGATTGTGAATTTAAATGTAAAGCTTAAAACCAAATCAATGTTATTCTCTCTGAACAAAGAATGATTTAACAGACAGGGAATATTATCAAAGAGCAGAAAGCCCAAAGAGTTACAAGGTTCTTTCCACATACTTAGAAACACTCTGTCCTCATTCCAGGGATTAGGAGCCAGGAGAGTGTCCTAGCCACCAGCATCCTGAGCACCATAGAGGCATGTAGCAGGTTGACCTGCCCCTGGGACAGAGGCCACAGTCATTACCTGTGCTCCAACTTCCAGCTCATTAAGCAAACTTCTAATTATAATGTAGCCACCACCCCCCCTCCACACACACACACACACACACGCACACACACACACACACACACACACACACACACACACACGCCATGTAGTTTTCCTGAGAGATAAAGGCAGCCATCCCAGTCTACTCCATGCTTTGAATACTCTTTTTAATTAACAAATTAATATTCTGGTTTATAAATCATCGTCTATGACTCTGGTTAACAAAAGTCTGCCTTTGTGTATCCATCATACTCAGGAGATGACAAAATCAAGTCACGGTGCGTACAAAGATGAGGGGCAGATTCTGGCTGCCTTTTAATTTTGTCATTCACCAGATATCTGTGCCAGAGAATGGCAAGTCCTGGAGATAAAACAAGGTACAAGACAGTTTCTCTGCTGCCTTGAAGCAAACAGCCTGGTGGGGATGACAAGCAAGTAAACACACAATTACCCTCTGAGCTTGCAGAATGAAGGCCGGCTATTTTCCGTAATCATATTAATTTCAAGAAACCATGATTCTGTGTTTCGGTGAACGCCATTTAATTCAAATAGAGGAACTTTTCTTAAAATGACTTTACAGAGCTTCATTCTTTTATACATAAACATTGCAGGCAGCTTAAAATTGCAAAAATTTCTGCAAATAATCTCTGCTTACTTGGCTTTTATTTGCCTTCAGTTACCCTCGATGAAGATTAATTAGCTAGCTCTCTGCTTCTGAGTCAGTTATTATAATGTATTCTTGCTCTCCTACCGTGGTTGAAAGATAAGTTTTCAACAATGTAAAATCAGCCAGATACGGTGGCGTACACCTGTAGTCCCAGGTGGGATTTGGGAAGCCAAGGTAGGGAAAGGTCTTGAGCCTAGGAGTTTGCAACTGCAATATAGTGCAGAGACTATACAAAAAATTTAAAAATTAGCCAGATGTGGACATGTGTGCCTGTGGTCCTAGCTACTCAGGAAGCTGAGGTGGGAGGATCGCTTGAGCCCAGGAGGTGGAGACTGCAGTGAGCTTTGATTGCACCACTGCACTCTAGCCTGGATGACTAAGCGAGACCCTGTCTCAAAAAAAAAAAAAAAGGAAAACTGTAACTCTCATGCACATATAAAATGAACATGTGTGAAAGCTTTTATTTTACTCATAATGAGGGAACCAGTTCAAAGGAGAATACAGAGTACCGCCACCTTTACAGATCAGGAATATTGAGATTTATGTGTCCATGGGAGGGCGAGGGCAGGATGGACTCATCACATTGGGACCTCTATCGTGCAGGACATAATTTGCATATTTATAGACAAGAATTCTTTTGCATTGCTATCAGTTAACTGCAACTTGGAGTTCTCAAGTAGCTCCCACAGGATCAGAATCAGATAACTCAGAGGTGTGTGATCTGGCCAGGCATGGTGGCTCACACCTGGAATCCCAACACTTTGGGAGGCCAAGGTGGGTGGATCACCAAAGGTCAGGAGTTTGAGACCAGCCTGGTCAACATGGTAAAACTCTGTGTCTACTAAAAGTACAAAACATAGCTGGGCATGGTGGCGCAGACCTGTAATCTCAGCTACTTAGGAGGCTGAGGCGGGAGAATCACTTGAACCTGGGAGGTGGAGGTTGCAGTGAGCCAAGATCATGTCGCTGCACTCCAGCCTGGGTGACAAGGTGAGACTCTGTTTCTAAAAAAAAACAACAAAACTAAAAGTCGAAGCGGTATGTGATCTAAACAATACAAACCTATCCATTGTGGCCCCTAATTTTCCTTACACCATAAACACTACACTGCCCATCACTCTACTGTTAAGGGAAGGAGTCACAGGAATGAGTCTCACAGACTCACATTTCTGAATTTCAGTCTTTCTCCACCCAACACATGACCCCAAATAGGGAAACAGATGGACCTGGCTCAGGCATGAGTCGTTTGGGCAGTCAGAAAGCATTGCCTTATCTGAGTCACCTGAAGTGAGAGTTATCAAAAGGACAAGTCTGAGACAGAGATTTATGAAAACTTCAGATTCGATGGGCCAGAGTAGGACTCTAATTAGGAAATGGTGTCTTCAGACAAGTAGAGATAAAATAAAATAGAAACAGATTGAAGACAAGTTGCAAACACGAGCATCCAGGTCTCATTTCACTGGTCCAGAGGCAAGAGGTCCTTGGCTATGGGAAGAATGCCTAAAAGTGTAGAGTCAGGGTGGAATTCTCCCACAGTGCAATGTTTCTGTCATTTTTAACCAACTTCCAACAATATTCTCTTACTCTAGTCTGATCTGAAGGTAGTGACTTATCTCAATTTATTGTTCACCATGAAGTTACAGATTGAATTCCTCGTTCTACTCTTCTTCCCCTTCCCATTACTGCACTCGTCTAGTCTAATACATACATTTTTTTCTTACTCTAAATAGGTAAGATTATTTTTACCTTTCTTTAGTGTGCTTTGAATTTGAAAATCTTGGATATGCTAATGAGAGGAACCAAACTAACTCCATCTTAGATGTGAGCCTGACTGACTCCATCTTGGCTTCTCTGCCCGCCATTTCTCTCTTGAGTGCATACCTGGGCCACACCGTACTGGGTCATGTTGTGCTTAGAACTATAGAAACATATAACCGTTGTAACCATATCCTACTTGACAAGACTACTTGCTATTGTGAATATTCCCTTGATTGACTGTATAGAAAGTACCGAATGCCCCCCTTGGCAACCAGCAATCATGGGAACCGCTTGTGTATACCTTCTTTAATCAACAATCATGGGAACCTCTTGCCTCCTAGTTACCAGCCTCCTTCCCTAACTTGCTTATTCTGCTTCTGTAAAATTCTGCTTTGCCCCCCTCACCCTGAGCAACATATAAAAGGAACTCAAACCCCTTCCTTGGGGCCAAAAGATTATGAGTGTGAATTCTTGGTTGCCGGCAATAAAGGACTCACAGTCAGATTTCAGAGTGTGGTGCTTTCTTAACAACTCGCTCAGATATAACACTAAGTATGGTTTTAATATTAATATCTACATTCCCTGATGTAAAAATCCTCCTATGCCTTCTTAGTTAAGAATGAAGGAGCTGGGTGCAGTGGCTCACACCTGTAATCCCAGCACTTTGGAAGGCCAAGGCAGGTGGATCCCTGAGGTCAGGAGTTCAAGATTAGCCTGTCCAACATGGTGAAACTCTGTCTCTACTAAAATTACAAAAAAAAAAAAATTACCCGGGCATGGTGGTGCATGCCTGTAATCCCAGCTACTCAGGAGGCTAAGGTGGGAGAATCGCTTGAACCCAGGAGGAGGAAGTTGCAGTGAGCCAAGATGGCACCACTGCACTCCAGCCTGGGTGACAGAGCGAGACACTATCTCAAAAACAAACAAACAAATGAAAAAACAAAGAATGAAGGTCATAAGAGTGATATATATTGAGTGGTCATTAGGTGCCATGTATTGTTTTACAAACTTTACACATGTGTCATCTCATCTCATTTACTCCTCACATTGAACTTTCTTCTTTAACAGAGCTATTTTGCAATTCTATAAATTGTACATAAGTGATAGCAATGCAAAATAATTCTTATATGCATGCAAATGAACTGTGTCCAGTGGAGAGGCAATTCTCCCTCTCCCACATCACAAGGAAAAAGGAGTTCTGCCTCCACTGACACACTCAGCTCAGTAGTCCTGATCTATACATGTAAATGCATCTGTTTTGTGGCTTCCTCTTAGAATTGGTTTTAACACTTTACCAGTTTTCTCAATGATTATTTAAATAAAATCTTTATGCTTGAGCCCAGGAGTCTGAGAGCAGCCTGGGGAAATTGCAAGACCTCATCTCTATAAAAAATTTTTTAAAATAGCCAAGCATGGTGGTACATGCCTATAGTCCCAGCTACTCCAGAAGCTGAGATAGGAGGATTGCCTGAGCCCAGGAAGTCAAGCCTGCAGTGAACCATGATCACACCATTGAACTCCACTCTGGGTGACACAGCAAGACTCTGTCTAAAAAATAAAAATAAAAAAATAAAACATTTAAAAAGTGATCATTTTCATATCTGTACGTGGTTTTACCTTTATATAAAAAGTATCTTTTAACACCTCAAATGAGAGTGCTGACAACATGTTTGAATCATATAAACAAATTACAGTGATCAAGAGGATAAACTTTGATGGCAAGTGGACAATCACTCAAATTCCTGCTCTGATACACACTAGATGCTCAACCTTAAGAACGTTAAACTCTATGATTTCAGCTTCCTCAGGTGCAAAATGGGAAAAATCCTCTCTTAGATGAATTCGATGCAAAATCCGTAGGAGACGATGCATAAAAACACTTAGCACAGTCATTGGAATGAAGACCCTGCTTAATAATCAGTATTCAGGAGTATTTGTTAAACCAGAATGTTTCTTTTAACCTCTCAAAATATGCCTCTTTGACATAAATGTTTTTTGAGCTAAAGGCAAATAAGAAGCTGATTCAAAAAAGCTCTCTGCCTTCCTTCTGTTTGCCTAAAAGCAGGGCAAGAGAACTGTTAAAGACAAAAGGTCTTTCTACACTCCCCTTATTTCCCATCCAAAGCCAGGATGTAAATTCTCCTTTACAACCTTTTATCAGCTCAGCAACAAAGCCAGGAGATTCTGCCCGTGGACTGCACTCCGTTCATTTCCCATAAATTTGCCTTCCCACATTTTCCTACCTCTAGGATCCTGGGACGACTTTCCTTTTGTCTTGTCACTTCTCTGAAATTTATTGTTCTTTGTCGAATATATGACATAAGCTAGACTCCTAAAGCCACTGCTTTGAGTTACTTTTCTCCCACCGGATGTGCACTGCATACATTCGTAAACTTGCTTGTTTTTCTCTTGTTAATCTGTCTTTTGTTGCAAGTCTGTCCCAACTACAAACGTGTGAGGGTTGAGGAAGAGTTACTTTTTCCTCCCATTCTTTGTCTATACAGCAGTGGTTGTTACTGTCTTGGCAGACCTACTGAAAGCAGCATTTCTTCAACTGCAGTGTGCCCATGAATCACCTGAGAAATGTGTTAAAATGCAGACTCCGGTTCAGTAGATCTAGGGTAAGGCTTAATATTCTGCATTTCTGAAACCGAGGGCTAATCTTTCAAGTTGCTTGCTCCTTGTTGATTTTTTTTTTTTCTTTTTTTTTTTTTTTTTA
>CAUYQU010053222.1:0-29249 GCA_963574635.1 Cheracebus regulus | reverse complement strand
ACATGGATGAATCTGGAAACCATCATTCTCAGCAAACTGATGCAAGAACAGAAAATCAAACACCGCATGTTCTCACTCATAGGCGGGTGTTGAACAATGAGAACACATGGACACAGGGAGGGGAGCATCACACACTGGGGTCTGTTGTGGGGGAATAGGGGAGGGACAGCAGGGGGAAGGGAGGTTGGGGAGGGATAACATGGGGAGAAATGCCAGATGTAGGTGACAGGGGGATAAAGGCAGCAAACCACATTGCCATGTAGATACCTATGCAACAATTCTTAATGTTCTGCACATGTAGCCCAGAAACAAAAGTGTAATAACACACACACACACACACACTACCCTGTTTATTTGCTTTGTAAAAAGAGACAAAAGCCAGAGTCCCAGAGATTCAGTGCTGCTTAAAAGACTTGTTTATAGACTTTGTATACTTAAGTGGGAAGAGTGTCAGAGACCTTTGACAACTGGAGAGTGATCAGATTTTAAAATGTCTCTAAAATTAATTAAAATAAACTCAGAATCTATTAAAAAATTCAAGACACTTCATGCTAAAAACTCTCAAACTAGGTATTGAAGGAAAATACATCAAGATAATAAGAGTCATCTGTGACAAACCCATAGCCAACATTATACTCAATGGCAAAAGCTGGAAGCATTCCCCCTGAAAACTGGCACAAAGTCAGGATGTCCTCTTTTACCACTCCTGTTCAATGTACTTTTGGAATTTCTGGGTAGGGCAATCAGGCAAGAAAAAGAAATAAAGGACATCCAAATAGGAGGAGAGAGAGTCAAACTATCTGTTTGCAGATGACATGATTCTTTATCTAGAAAACCTTCTCAGCCCAAAATCTCTTTCAGCTGATAAACAACTTCAGCAAATCAATGTATGAAAATCACTAACATTCCTATACACCAGCAACAGCCAAACTGAGAGCCAAATCAGAAAGGCTATCCCATCGCAATAGCCACAAAAATAACAACATACCTAGGAATACAGCTAACTAGGAAGCTGAAAGATCTCTACAATGAAATTATAAAACCCTGCTCAAATAATTTAGAGAGGACACAAACGAATGGAAAAACATCTCATGTTCATGCATAGGAAGAATCAATATCATTAAAATGGCCATACTGCACAAAGCAATTCATAGATTCAATGCTATTCCTATCAAACTACCAATGACATTCTTCACAGAACTAGAAAAAAACTATTTAAAAATTCATATGGAACCAAAAAGAGCCCAAATATTCAAGGCAATCCTAAGCAAAATGAACAAAGCTGGAGAAATAACATTACTTGACTTCAAACTGTACTGCAGGGCCACAGTAACCAAAACAGCATAGTATTGGTACAAAAACAGGCACATAGACCAATGGAACAGAATAGGGAGCCCAGAAATAAGGGCATACACCTATGACTATTTAATCTTCAACAAAGCTGACAAAATCAAGCAATGGGGAAGAGAGTCCTTATTCAATAAATGGTTATGGGATAACTGACCAGCCATATGCAGAAGATTGAAGCTAGACTGCTTCCTTACTCCATATACAAAAATCAGTGCAAGTTTTTAAATGTAAAACCCCAAACTGTAAGTACTTTGGAAGATGACCTAGGCAATACCATCCTAGGCATAGGAACTGGCAAAGATTTTATGACAAAGATGCCAAAAGCAATTGCAACAAAAGCAATAATTCACAAGTGGGATCTAATTAAACTTAAGAGCTTCTGGACAGCAAAGGAAACTATCAGTAAACAGGCAACCTACTGAATGGTGGAAAATTTTTGCAAACTATGCATCTGACAAAGGTCTAATATCCAGCATCTTTAAGGAACTTAAATTTACAAGAGAAAAAAAACCCATTAAAATGTGGACAAAGGACATAAACATTTTTCAAAAGAAGACATACATGTGGCCAAGAAACATATGGAAAAAAGCTCAGTATCACTGATCATTAGAGAAATGCAAATCAAAATCACAATGAGATACTATTTTACACCAGTCAAAATAGCTATTACTAAAAAGTAAAAAAATAACAGGTGCTGGTGGGGTTGCAGAGAAAAGAGAACACTTATATACTGTTGGCGAGAGTGTAAATTAATTCAATCCTTGTGGAAAGAAGTGTAGTAGTGATTCTTCAAAGAGCTAAAAGCAGAACTACCATTTGACCCAGCAATCCCATTACTGGGCATACACCCAGAGGAATGTAAATCATTCTACTGCAAAGACACATGCACATAAATGTTCATTGATGTACTATTCACAATAGCAAAGACATGGAATCAATCAAAATGTCCATCAGTGACAGATTGGATAAAGAAAATGTGGTATATATATATACCATGGAATATCATGCAGTCATAAAAAAGAACAACATCATGTCTTTTGCAGGAACATGGATGAAGCTAGAGGCTATCATCCTAAGCAAACTAACACAGGAACAGAAAATCAAATACACGTTCTTACTGGAAGATAATGATGAGAACTAATGAACCCAAAGAAGGAAACAACAGACATTGTGGTCTACTTGAGGGTACAGGGTGGGAGGAGGGAGAGGAGTAGAAAAGGTAACTATTGGGTTCCGGGCTTAATACCAAGGTGATGAAATGGTTTGTACAATAAATCCCTGTGACATGAGTTTATTTGCGTAACAAACATTTACAGTACCCTCGAACCTAAAAAGTTAAAAATACATAAATACAAGTTTATTTCAAAGGTTGATTTAAGACATATAAAAATGGAAAGCTACTTTATCAGATTCAACTGAAAGGACTATGATTTTTTTCTTCTTTCCGTCTTCCTTCTCTTCCATCATTCCTTCCCTCTTTCCCCTTTAGTATCAAATAAAATCTCTTTTCCAGATATAATGTCAATATGAAATGTAATCTTTGTAACAATTTAAAAAATACATTACTTTTTTTTTTTTAAGAGATCGAGTCTTGCCTTATCACCTAGGCTGAAATGAAATGGCACAACTACAGCCCCCTGCAGCCTTGAGCTCCAGGGTTCAAGTGATCCTTCCACCTTGGCCTCCTAAGTCACTGGGATTACAGGCATCAGCCACCCTGCCTGGCTTATTATAATCTTAACACAAAACCATTTAGTTGTTATTGCAAACACCTTTTTTCTGACAGGTTCAAGTAGCTCAGGGATGTATAGTTAAGGCTATATTACAGAATGAGGCTCTTACATGCCTAACATAAATTTTAGTTCCAATTTAGTTGCTGCTCTGAATTCAGATAGCTACAAGAAACACTAACATTTTTGTTTAGCCACAAGAAACACTAACATTTTCCCTAACTGTATAAATTTCTATTGCTGTGTAAGAAATTGCCATTAAGTTAGCTGGTTAAAAGAACACAAATCTGTTATCTCACATTTTCTGTGGATCAATAGCCCGTACTATATTAAGGTCTCAGATATGCTGAAATCATGGTGCCAGCCAGCTGCATTCTTACCTGAAGGTTTGAATAAGGAAAGGTCTGCTTCCAAGGTTATTCACATTGTTGGCAGAATTCAGTTCCTTTTGACTGTGGAACAGAAATCTCAGTTTTCTTGCCCACTATTGACTGGAGACTATCCTAAGCATCCTTGCCACACACCCCACTCCATACCCTTATCCTTTGAATCACTTCCTTCACCAGGAACCCAACCTCTTTTAAGAGGTTTATTAAATTGGGTCAGGCCCAACAGGGATAATCTCCCTTCTGATTAACTGCAAGTAAACTGATTTGAGACTTAATCACATCTGCAAAAATCCCATCACTTTTTTTCCCATATGAAGTAACCTAACTACAGGAGTGAAGTTCATCATAGTCTCACCCACACTCAAGGGGAGGGGATTATACAGAACATGCACATTGGGGAGAGGGAATCTCAAGGTCATTTCAGAATTCTTCTTGCCACATCAATTTTAACTCCTTGTTGCTCCAAGGCGTCTCATCACTCAACACCTTAGTATCAAGGAGTGAACTATTTATCTAGCACATAACCATGATACTTCTCACATTTGGCAGAACTGAAAGGAAAACGCTTGAGCTACATGTTGAAGAGACTAGGCAACAGAGTTAAGGTTTAGAAGAGGAAATGTCTTCAGTTTCATTCTTTTTCTTGTCAGAATTCCACCATCTACTGGATTGTCTAAGCCTGGAAGCCTTTGACCTTCCCTCCAGAAACCAGATCTTTCTTCTTACCACTTTTTTTGATTGTTTTTTTTTTTTTTTTGTAAACGGTGTAACTTTACCTATAAATTGGCAATCTTTACGAAATTAACACTGAAATATACTCATCTCAAACTAATGGCTTAAACGACTTGGTATAATGAAAAATGTTTTATGTTGCATTATCTTTTAATAACTTTTTAAACTGTGAAGTCTTTGAGTTCAGCGTCTCTACTCCATAGACTTTTAGTATAACAAAGTGTCTATTGTCAATTTAAAATTAGCCTCTTCTAGCAATTTTCTGATTCATTGTTTCAATTTTTCTCTGTGTAAGTTACTTAGGTTCTTCTAGTTCCTCTAATATTAAACAATTTTTAAAATTTCTTTCCTTGATGTTCTCAATCTCATTTTTTTTCTGATGCATTTGCTTTCATATTTACTCCAGTCTTCTCCCTTTCTTTTATACTCATCATCCTGGCTATCCTTAATGTTTTTACCTCATCCTCATCTTCACCCAGTCCCTGATGGAAGCCTTTCCTTCCACTGGCTGCATCAGGTTCTTGGGCAGAATATGTGCACACTGCAAAGGCCAAAATTTCCTACACTGTGGCTACCATTTCGATCCTCATATGAACATATGTGAATAAGTTCACATAGTTCCAACGTATATGGGTGAAAACCGAGCAGTGTTCAGTTGCTGAACTGGCTTTTTGTCGCCCTAACCTAAACCCTGTACAGATTTGGTCTTTGTAACATTTGGTAGGATTTGTAGAAAAAAAAAATTTTCTCCCTATTCCACTAGTGTACAAAAACCACTACAGACTTTAGAAGTCACTTTTTTCCTTTGGAATATTCCTGTAAAGATTATTTTGCCTGTAAATGACAGAAAAATCAGCCCAGCCTGGTTCTGGAAAATAGGAAGATTTTTGGCTCACTTAACCTAATAGGCCTGTATGACACCAGCGGGAGCTGGATTCACTCCTTTTTTTGGCTCACTTATGCTTCATGCTGGTTCCAGTCTCAGACAATTCCCTCATAAAAACATGTCTGTGGGGTCATCTATTCCTAGTGAATAATAACATTTCAGAACTCTTCTGGGCCCAATACATTTCTGAAGAGTCACTAATGGATTTTTTATATAGCAGTGATAAGGCAGATATTCAAATGTCCCCATAAATACTTTTTGACTCCCACAATTTTTCTATTACATGTTACATGCTGAATAAAAATACTAGTTGACTGAAAAAAGAACAAATGGATATTTAAATCCCAGTATTAATTGCCTAGAAGGTAATTTCTAGTATAAAAAAAAGGAAAGAAAAATGAGGAAAAAGATGCATTTTAAAAAATCCAAATGTGGGCCAGGCACAGTGGCTCATGCCTATAATCCCAGCACATTGGAAGGCTGAGGTGAAAGAATTATTTGAGCCAGGAGTCTGAGACCAGCCTGGGCAACATGGTGAGACCCTGTCTCTACATTTAAAAAAGAAAAATTATCTGGGTATGGTGGTGTGTGCCTGTAGTCCCAGCTACCTGGGAGACTGAAGTGGCAGGATCACTTGAGCTTGGGAGGTCACGGCTTCAGTGAGCTCTGATCATGCCACTCTACTCTAGCCTGCGTGACAGAGCAAGATCCTGTCTCAAAGAAAAAAATTGAAGCCTGTGTTCAGATTTTATCTTCATTAATTAATAGGTACATGACTTCAGCAAAACATTTTATGTTTTCAGCTCATTTCTTTACACCACAAAGTTACTACTTATAGTGCTTTTTTTCCTAGTATCATATTGATTAAATGCAATGATACAGTAAGTTAAGCTCTTTAGATACTTAAGAAAGCTCTTAATAAGTATCAGCTGTTACTATTAGCACCGCACCTGAAACGTAATAAACTCTCAGAAATGTTGGTTCCCTCCACTTTATCTGCTTATTCATTCTTTTTGCTGTCATTGTTAGTTTTATTCTACTAGTTTATTCTATCCAGGGACTGATCCAGATTTTGCAGGTTCTAAAGCTCATATAATTTTGAAGGTTTTTTTTTTTTTTTTTAAAGAGAAACCAGATATACAAGTTCATTTTTAGAATTAAAATTTACCATAAATGACAAATATATATAATAAATATTGCAAATAGTGCAAATTGGGAAATCTTTTAATTCTCATTATTTGCTGACATGCCTCTAAATTACCTTTTTTGGGCTGCATTTTCTTTGGTTGCTTCTTTCTGTCACAAGTCTTATATTTTCAATAAAGAGAAGAGAAAAATAATCAAGTCTTTCCTCTAGAATGATAGAGAAAATTCGTTTTTGAAATCGATGGTTTTGCCATTTCTTTCAGCTTCACAGCTCACTATTTGTGATCCTGTACGTGGAGCCACAGCTGCAGCTTCTTGCTGAGATGATGCTACTTTCAGGGACAGACTTTCAAATGTTTGCAGCCCCTTGATCTCAGTCTTCATGTTCCTTGGTAGCTGCAATTTCTAGGTTAGCTGGGTCCTAGCTGCCACTGTGTCCTGTCCCACCCTGGCCACTAGTCCTGGGGGGATTGAGGGGATGGGAGGTGATGGGGAAACGACATCCAGTCTAGCATTGACTTCTGAGTAGGAAGCAGGAAAGAATCTCATCTGTGCCTTTCTTTTTGGAGTCAAAGTCTGGATACTCAATGAGGTCCCTGGGGACAAGGTTGCTGCTTGATCTGGGGGGATGTGAAGGTAGGACTGGCAGCCTCTCAACCCCACCTATGGATCTAAGACTACCACGAGGGCAGAGAGGGTGACCTCCAGTCTGAGCCTGATGATTCTTTCCCATGTAGAGTTTATTCAGCAAATAAAAATGTAGGACGTATTTGATATTTGGGACCTACTTAATGAAAGGTATTCATTGTTTATCTAAAATTCAAATGTAATTGAGGATCCTGTATTTTATTTGGCAGCCTTATCATTGTGGCCCTACATGACAGCTTTGAAAAGGGTCCATGCAAGTAGGGGGACCTGAAGCTTAAGTTTCATTAGCTTGTAAATCTGTCCTGTAACTGTTAACCAACGTTAACAATAAAATGTTCACCAAAAAAAAAGCTGAATCTAAAGTACTCGATTTGACTAGAGGCTAAAAAGACTTTGTTTTCTCTTTACTTTCCCCCTTAAAGCTCCTTTTGTTAAAAATAACACATTAAATCAATGAGCCAAATATAAATCTTAATTCGGTAATATATCACATTAAGTATGTGAACTACTTCTAGCTTCATATAATTCTTAAATTTGATATGCAGGTGATAAGCCAGTCCCCTTAATATCAGAAAGACACAGCAAATTACCTTGGCTGATGGGTATAGAAATAACTATTTATTCTAGATCCTGTTACTTTTAAAACAGCAGGCCCAGTAAGAATGAGATCCCCAAACTACAGAATTTAAGTTTGTTCTTTATTCTAGCATTTATTCTTTCCAATAACAATAATTTGCTTGGGATGATATGTAAGGATTTAATATGGGGGGACCCTGAGGGAATAATTTTTGGGTAAGCCATCTCAAAGTCAGTTTTTCTGTCTCTCTCAAGTTGAGTCCATTAGTATTTGCTTTGGTCATGCATTTTTACTTTGGCCAGTCAGCTGTAGCTAGAACAGGAGTGTAGGATTCACTCAATATGTATAGCACTGAGTCGTAGCAACGTAGGTAGTAAAGAATCAGCTTGGGTTACTATCTCTCAAAGGTATATAGATGCTTGAGGATTTGTGACTTTCCCCTCAAGTCTGAAGAGAATAAAAAGTTACTAATTTTTGTGAAAATTATAGAAAAATATTGATGAGGATGAGGCCAGGAAGAGAGAATTAGAGGCTGTCACTAGTAAGTCTGCACCCTTTAGATGGAGACACCATCATTCAATCATTCACAACTAATTGTTCTATTACCTAGTTCATTTTCCCCCATCATGTACATGATGCTATGATGAAACATTTGACTAATAATTAGTTGAAATATGGTTTATGCTACGCCTTCTTCACAGACCCGTTTAGCCATACTGTCAAAAAAACCAAGAGGTGAAGTTAGTCTGTAATGATCTGGTTTTGACAAAGCCATTCTAACTTTAGTTATCACTGTTTCTTCTAAGTGTTCATGGACTCTTAAAAAATAATCTCTTCTAGGATTTTTGTCAAGCTCTCTGATCTGTAATTCAATAAATCTACCTTCTTTCCCTTCCAAAAATTGGAGCACCATTTTTCCATCCTTCAGTGTCCTGGAACCTCTCCTGTTTTCCATGGTTTCCCAATAATTGCCCACAGTGGTTCAGTAATTACAGACATACGTTCTTTCTGTTCTCCAAGATGTAGTTTAGCTAGGCCAAAAGATTCGAAATAATCAGAGTAGCTAGAATCCCTCACATGAGCCTCCCGCTTCCTCAGTTTCAGATTCCTCTGACTATTACTCACTCCTCACTTTTCCTGGGTCCCCGGTTTGGCAGAGATTGAAATTGTGGGATCTTAACAGTTGCCAAACTTTATACTTAGTTCTGGGTCTTCAGAAGGACCTAGTAATTGTCAGATGCAGAGTCAAAGTCTCATTCTGAGACTTGACTGATAAACATATATTTTATATTCTTAGAGGTTTCTTACAATTGCGATGGGTCACTTCTGGGACCACCAGAAACACAAAGACCATAGAAGTTCACTGTTGCTCACTCATTATTGCTTCTTTCATATATTTTTAAAATTATTAACTGAAAGATCAAGAAGACTGGTGCCCTTTTTATAAGAAGAAGGGCCTGGATTACTTGTGGGTCTGTGCTTGTTTCATTTGGTTTTTCTCACTTAAATAAGGACATTATAATGGTTTAAATGGTTAAATACCGCACTTCACAGCCAAGTAACAGCACAAGAAACATAAGACCACAGCCAAAGTAGAATGAGAAATGTAAGGCTGGATTATTCATTGGAATATAAAAGTGAGAAAAGAGTATCTAATTCCAATATTTAAACAAACACAATCACCAAGGCTTTGATGCTATTTCTCCATTAACATTGCTGACATCAGACCCTGAACAGAGTTTCCATAAAGAAATTTAATTTAAAATGTCCAGGACACAATACTGCTTTAAGAAAACCACTCTTTCAACCCCCAAGTCTAGCATAGTGTCTAGCATGTAGTGGTCACAGAACAATGTTTGTTGAGTTGAATTTACAAGCCACATAAAGAATGTGAGTTAAATCTTAGACCCTTAACACCATTACAATTGTTTCACAGGCAGCAAGGGCTCAAGGAAAAAGAAAAGGTTGTAGAACAAAACATATACTGTGAGAACTGTTACTCTAGCAAACAAAAATGCATCCCAGTAACAATAATGCTTTAGCTTCTGTGGGCATTTGAAGAGGCACAATAAAAAGCCAGCTTTTTTTCTTGCCTGAGTTCTTAAAAACACTGGGAGAGGAACAAAAATTTTTGGCAGATGGAGATCAGAATATCAGTTTCATTGCTGTTGGAAAGGGGCTTAGTTGTTGGTAAGGCTAGACCTGAAAATACAGATCCCTAGAATGAGGGACTTACTTTAATCCTTGCTTTCTTCCAGCGTAGTTCATGTTACACATGACTACAGAAGTCGTAAGTCACAGCAGTCCAGACAGACGCTCGGCTTCCCATGTGAAAGCTTGCTCCTGTAACCCACGAGAAAAACCAGACGTCGACGTTCTCATAGCCACTCTTAAAAGGAAGGGGAAGAGAGGGGCTAGCTATGCCTGCTCTCTTCCTTGTTTCAAATTTATCAAATAAGTGAATTGACTCCACCTGAGTGTTTGTGTGTTAAGGGCAGAACAAGAAACTGGTGCTTACAAAAACCAGCGATGAGGAGCATTGTTTCTACTTAAGGGTCTTTTAACATCTCAGCTTAAAATATGTTTATATATTCAACTCCTTCCCAAACTCAGGATGGTAAGCAGGGTACATATTTTCCCTATTTTTACAGTTAAGAAATTGAGATGCAGAAAAAAATGTGTCGTAGTCACTTGAAACTCATTGTGTCAATATGAATCTGCAATCTGACCACCCCCACCTCCAACACCCAGCTGATTGTTCTCTCAGTAGTCAGATAATGAAGAGTGATCCTTGATGATTATTCTTAGTCTGTATTCCTTTCACGCAGCATTATTTCAACAACATCTATCTATCTATCAATCATTCGTCTGTCTGTTCATCCATCCATTCAACTAAGAAAGAAGGGGTCAGGGAGGATATTTGTAGTGAGAGGCTTCCGACAGAACTGGCCTTAGTCCCAGGTTAAGTAACCTAAATAAGTTTATTATTCCCTTAGCTGGATGTCAGTTGTATTATTTTGTTGGGAGAAAGAGAAAGACTTTCTAAATTTATGAACATATCAGAAGCCTATTCCTGAATCAATTGTCATAAAGAAATCCCATCCCTCACAATCAAATAGCATAATTTAAAATTTTTAATAGAAGTACGAACTAAACACAGAAAAGTATATATAAATATACTGCTCAGTTAATTTTCAAAAATTGAACATGTGTAGCCAACACTAGATGGAAAAACAGAACTAAATTCTTCTGATCTATATTATTCTCTTCTGGTCACCCTTACTCAAGGGTAAGTTTATCTGAATTTCTAATACATTAATTTTGCCTGTATTGTACTTTTTATGAAGGGAATAATACAGTATGTACTCAGGTGTCCAGCTTCTTTTGCTTAACATTATTTTTTGAGCTTTATCCATATTATTGTGTATATTTGCAGATCATTTATTCTCATTAGTGTATTGTACTGCATTGTGTAACAAAACCACAGTGTAATTATCCATTTTACCTTTGATAGCATGTGAGAAGTTAACAATTTAGAGCTATTTTAAATAGCAGTGATGTGAACGTGCTTGCTCATATCTCTGGTGCACATATATCTATGTACTTCTGTTAGGTCTATGTCTGCAGTGGTATTTCTGGGTCAGAGGGACTTACTTTTGTGCATGCTAGCAATTTTCCAGTGTTTACTAGTTTATATGCCACCAGCAGTGTACAAGAATTCCAGTTGCTTTACATCCTCACAAGCTTAGTCCTCCGCAAATATGCACAAGATCTAGTCCCTACAATCTGTGAATATGATACCCTGCATGGGAAAAGGAACTTTGCAGAGCCACATTGGAGATCCACTAGCAATTCTGTTGCTCTCTGAGGATCTCCTGTTTTTCACTGTTGAACCCTGAACGACCAGCCACATTTTAAGTGTGAAGACTACAGAAGAAATTATTTGAACGACTGCAGAGGGGACACATCAGAGGGAGTTCAGTTCCAGATAGTGGAAATCATGCTGAAGTTTATATAGTGTGTATGGACCAAATGATTCCATTTAAGGTTAAAAAAACAAACCTTAAAATGCCCTCAAAATACCAGTAGTTTAATTAAGTTCATCACATCTGACGTGATTAGCAGTAAGATTCATAAACTATGAGGTTCTCCTACATCAGTTATGTTTTTGACTGTCCACAATTATCTAAAACATATTTTACAAACCTCATGGCAGAAAGCCAGATTTGCCTATTAAAGTAGAATGACTAAGACAGTGTATCTTTACATTATACGGGAGGCTAACAAGAGAGTAAAATCTGTTATGAAACAGAGCTGAGTCATGTTAAAAATAATCATATTTTATAATTTCATGTCCGCAAGATTAGCTAGCATACTAAAGATCTTTGTTTAATTTGTTGGGTTGTAAATTCAGTTTTCTTATAGTAATATAGAAGAGATTTAAACACATTACCGAGTAAACAAAGTACTTTTAGAGATTTGCTCGTAGTTGTACTTTAAGTTGACACTATTCTTTTGGGAGGCTGATATTTCTAATTTTATATTGTCCTTTTTGATAAATGGGCTTTTCTGTCTCTGCATACGTTCTAGTTTTTTCTTTGTAGTATCTCTGTTTTTTATTACTTCGTCCTGCTAATACCTCCTCATATCTTCTGAAATTCATCAGTTTCCTCCTTCTCTCAAGGACATATAGAAAGTACAAGACACAAATACATATACACGTATACGTTCAGATGAGTAGATAGATAGCTGTATGTCTGCAGCTCATGCTGGACCAATCAGCTGTGGAGGAAATAGGGGGGCCAAAGCAAGCTAAGCATGGCCACTTGTGACTGTCCCTTAAGCAAAACAGCTTTCCTTAGAAAGTATTGTGTATGCAGCAGGTAGCATTACCAATATTCTTAACATATTCTTTGACTTCATTTTAATCTCTTTTCCTGAGTTGTTCATTAAATTACTGTTGCTTTCACAGCTGACTCCCCTCTCCTGTCCCACGCTTTAAAACTTTCCCAGGTGATCTTACTTATTCAGTGGCTTTTACAGCACTTGCTCTATCTCCAGCCTTAATGACTTACAAGTACTCTAGGTTCTGGATATCACACAGGCACTGAACTCAAAACATTTCAAAATAAATCCATTATTTTATATACCCAGGCTGCAAATGCTTTCCTTTCTGTACATCTTATGTCAGAACCATAAAATGCATATAAATACTCATTTTCTTTATATACAATATTGGACATAATATAAGACACATATAGTAATTTTTCCTGTATTTTCTCACCATAATGAAAATCTCCCTTACTTTAACATAAATAGAATTCATTCATAAGAATATTTTAAAGTAAGAAAATATAGAAGTATATAGGGAGGCTGCTTCTCTTAAAGCAAGTCTTTGTCTTACTTCTGACCTCCATATTCCAGTACTCTTCCTCTAAGACAATGGCTCTTCTCAATATCAGCTGCATCCTTGCAGAGATACCCTTTGTATAAATGCATATGCATGTGTATTTTTCTTAAAATTTATATTCTGCTGTGCATACAGTTCTTTCCTTGCTTTTTCACTAACAATTTAACTTGAATAATTACTATGAAAATAAACTCAGAAATGTTTATAGTTACAATTTACATAAAGAAAATTGTAAATTTTCTTATATCTTCTGATTTGGGTTCTTAAAAGTATACTGTAATCCTGTCAGATTACATCCGTTCAAGGAGGAAATGCTTACAGCTATTGTTGGTGATTTGTAATTTGTTTCATATACTTTCGTCTTGTTAAAATACTGTTTTTATTAAGCGTATTTTTGTACTTTCCTCACCTGCTGTCTAGAGGCCACACAGTTTTAGCTCTTTTTCTGACATTGCCACTGTATTTCAAAACAATGTGCTCATCTTTAAAAATGTGCTTTATCTTCACCAATTCTAGATATCATCTATTGACATTTTTGTTCAAAAAAAAGATTCAGCTCTTTTACAAAATCTCTCCTAGTAATTCCCCTAGTCAATTTTTTAATATGATTATATCAGAATTTTGGTTTAATGAAGACTAAATTTTACATTATGAATATTTGTAAGAATTTTCTCCTTAGTCAAGTGATGGCCCGTGATTATCATTTGGGTTTTCCTGTGGTAAATAAGTGTTAGGTTCAGGGGTCCGGGTCCAGCCCACGCTGTGGTCTGAGGGGAGGCGTGAATCATAGGCAGGTGAAATGTAGCTTTATTCAGTAGCTTTTTCATCAGCAGCTTACTGACATTAGCTCTCTTACACTGTCCACCTTTATCTTGGCTGTCTGCTCTGGCTCTGTGGCTTCTACCACCTCCATGCCTGCAGCTGCACAGCCAGCTCTCCCTAACCTTCAGTCAGCAGCTTAACTCTTTCTCTCTCTGGGCATGAGCACAAGCTGTGTTGTGCCATGCTGTGCCATGCCAAGCCATGTCCTGGCTCCCCTCTGTTCACCTGCAAGATGAACAGCTTTGGTTCGTACTCCCTCTTTCTCTGGGTGCCAGCACCTGCACGAAAGTCATGCCCGATCTAGCTGAGCCAAGCCCCCATGCACAGCATCAGCAGGGCAATTATACCTTTTACAGACAATAGTGACTCAGAGCTAAGTGTGAACTTACACAAACAGGTTATATAACAAGTGGAGGTGTGCACCTGCATTGCAAACTCACTGAGTCATGGAAGCCTGGATATCTGCCTTGGCCTACTCCTTGACCAAAATACATTCATGTACCTTACAATAAGTATCTGTTTTCTCATTTGCTTTGTTTTCTATGTACCTACTGATATTTCCCCACCCCTATCCCCTCACCCCTAAGTGCTCAACAAATCTGTCAAATGACTTTTTTCTTTTTTTTGAGACAGAGTCTCACTCTGTCACCCAGACTGAAGTGCGGTGGCACGATCTTGGCTCACTGCCACCTCTGCCCCCCGGATTCAAGCAATTCTCCTGCCTCAGCCTCCCAAGTAGCTGGGACTATAAGCATGTGCCACCATGCCTGGCTAATTTTTATATTTTTAGTAGAGAAGGAGTTTCCTCATGTTGGCCAGGCTGGTCTCGAACTCCTGACCTCAAGTGATCCACCCACCTTGGCCTCCCAAAGTGCTGGGATTACAGACATGAGCCACTGCACCTGGCCTGTCAAATGTCTTGTAGTGTTTCCTATGTACTCAAACACATCAGGGCTGGATTTGCCTTGGGGAACGTTGTGCAGGGGCCCTCTGACTGGCTCTAATTGCTCTTGGTGGCTCTCCAGGCAGCTGCAGCACAGCAGTCTTTCTGGGATTTTCTCTACTCTAACCTCCATAGGATTTCTTGTTTTCTGTACCTCACATCTTTCTTTTGGTATAGCAACCTCTAAAGCTTTTCAAGAAAGAACACATGGAATGTTTGAAAATATATATCCAGCTTCCATATTTGAATGACAGTTTGATGACTTAAAAATTCTAAGTTGGAGAGCATTTTCACTGAGAATTTTAAAGACATTGTTCTATATTTCATTCCCTACCCACCTACCCACCTACCCACCCTGTTTTAGTTTTGCTGCTAAAAGTCTAATGCTATTTAATTTCCAAATCCTCTGTTCGATGATCTGTTTTCTCTAAAAGTATTTAAGATTTTCTCTTTTTGAATGTCCTGAGGTTTGAAAGGCACTGTGATGTCCTCTGGTGTATTTTATTTATTGTATTATGCATGTGATAGGCCCTTCAATCTGAAGATTTTTGTGTTTTGGTTTTGGAAATTGTCTTATTTTTATGATAGTTCTCTCCTTTGCTTTCTGTTTTCTATTCTGGACCTCTTATTAGTTGAGCTACTGGGTCTTCTATACTGATTCTCTAACTTGCCTAATTTTTAAATTTTCCATTTATTTCTTGGTTTCTGAGACATTTTCACAACTTTATCTTTCAAATCTGTTGAACTTTCTATTTTAGTTATTCTACATTTAAGTGCTTTAAAGTTCTTACTTGGATCTTTCTTAATAGACTTTTTTTTTACTGCTTCATGACTGTAAAACATCCTTTAATCTTTTTGAGGACATTAGTTACACAGTTTTGAAAGATTTTTGTGTTCCTTGCATATTTTTTTTTTCTGTGCTTGATTTTCTATTATTTGGGCCTGCTTTCACCTTAGAGACTTTTCTCAAACACCTGGCAATGCGTGGCTCCCCACTTATAATTAGAAGGAGGCCCTAAGAAGCTAATAGAATTGCTGCCTAAGTGCAGTTTGGCAGAATTCACTGCAGGATATTAAGGCAGCAAGGTGCCCTTCTCACTTAGGAGATACCAAGAGATTTTTCTTTTGGGCTGCTCAGCTTCACAGTGAAGAATTCTATAATCCTCTGCCTTGCAGTTTTGGAGGATGAAGCAAGGCCTTTGCTCTAACTGATAAATAATAGGCTTTCTATCACTTCCCTTGTTTTTGGTTTTATGGTTTAGCCCAATTTCTGTGGTATCTTTGACCATCAAGTCCTAAAGCTTTCTAAGTTTCCGTAGGAAAAACTGGCTTAATTCACAGTTGCAATCCCTCTGCAGGTGTTTACATTTCATCACTCCTACATGTTGCTTTGTCAAGAACCAGCCCTCCATCTGTTTGCTATTTATTTGAATTTTCCCATTATTTATTGACATTCCTCATCTGCTGTCATCTCCTCACCTTTCTCACCTTTGTCCTTGAATTTCTACTTTAAAACTCGTTGGTCAGTTTGATAAAATTTCTGGATGGAAAGAAAATAAACACTTGGTGAATATTTGTTTGATTGAAATGGTCATGAATCAGGAAGAAGCAAAAAGGCGCTGAAGGGTAACTGGTTAGGAATAGGTAGTGCAGGGGTTAACAAATTACTGCCCCCATCCAAATGCTTCCCACAGCAGATGAGCTCAGCCTGGTTTTTACATTTTTGAAGGATTGTAAAACAAAACAAAACATTTGAATATATGCTAGAGACCATATGTGGCCAAAAAAAAAAAAATGCCTGGGATAATTATCATCTAGCTCTGTACAGAAAGATATCACTGACCCCAGCTTTAGTGCAGTGGTTCTCAACATGGGAACATCAGAAAAATACCTATGACCAGGTCTCACTCTGAACCATTAAGCAAAAATCTCGGTGGGCAAAGCTCAGGGGGTGACATTAGTATTTGGGCAGACTATTATGAAAACTCTCAAAATACAGCATTATCTACACCACCAAGACACCACCACCATCCCACCAACAAGAGCAACTCATAAATTTCTATGCCTGTTCTTTTCTGTTTATTTTATGTTTATTTACTTTTTGAGACAAAGTTTTGTTCTGTTGCCTAGACTGGAGTGCAGTGGTGTGATCATGGCTCACTATAACCTTGACCTCCAGGGTTCAAGCGATCCTCCCGCCTCAGCCTCCTGAGTAGCTTGAAGTACAGGTGTCCACCACCATGACGGGCTCATTTTTTAAAAAAATTTTTTAGTAGATATGAAGTCTCACTGTGTTGCCCAGCCTGGTCTCAAACTCCTGAGAGTTCCTCCTTGGCTTCCCAAAATAAGCCTCCAAGCCTGGCTTATGTTTATTTTTGGAAACATTATATGCATATAAATTGTTTGTACAAGCCTGATGATTAAAGTGAAAGTCCTCTGTGTCCCTCTTTCCCATTCTATAAACACAGCCTCTTTGCATTTTTTTAAGTTAACTCTTCTCTTCATATTTCTAAATAATGTTTATATTGTTTCTTTAGGAATTTTCAGTTTTAGACATCTTCTATTATCTTTTTACCATGAAAATAAGGATTTAGTTCCTTTACAATTACACCCTTGCACATACATGCAAGCTTCTGAGATCCACTCCAACCTTTTAAATAGTTTTCATTAGAACAATATTCATTTTTATAATGTTCATCAATATGTAAATGCCATTCACAGCTAAGCAATGCCATAGCCAGTGATTACGTTCTTGTATAATTATGTTCTTCCTGAAGTTAGTAATTAATCCTACTTTTGACTCCTCTCCTTAGTTTTCCATACATATACATATACATATACATATGTTATTCAAAACTAAACTCTTGCCATTTGTTTAGGTCTCCTCTCAGTATAGACGTCATGTATTCTATTAATCTCATGTTTGTGGAACAGCTTCTCCCAGAGCCTGGACTGGAGGCTTTCTATGTCTGGTGCAGTAAGTTGTCATTGGACCCTGGTTTTCTTCTTTCAGAGACGTTCTTTGCCTCTGCATTGTATGGAGTCCTCTGGTTTCTAGAGCCCAGATATTTCTCTTTCGTGGTTTAAGATTTCATCTTGGAGCAAATCCTTTAGTACCTTTACAAGAAAGTGTATGGAAGACAAATGCTTTAGATGTTGCATGTCTGAAAATGTAAATAAATATTCCACATGCATGTTATTCATAGCTTACAAATGGAATTCTAGATTTAAATTTATTTCTCTTCATATTTGAATGGCATCAAACCCTCATCATACAACTTCTAGTCTTACTGGTTGAGCAACCTCAAGTCATTCTAATTTTATATGTTTGTGGTGTGGAAGATTGTATTTCCAAAAATGGTTGCAAAATATCTCAGTCTCACATGCGCTTCTACAATGTGACCTTTCTACTCTCCCACTGACATGTGTGTATTTTCCCTTTGAATCTGGATGGCCAGTGATTTGTTTATATCCAATACATTACAATGGAAGTGATATTGGGGGAATTTTGAGGCTAATTTAGAAGAAGCAGTAAGCCTTTTGCCTTGTTCATAGGGACACTTGTTTGTGAAACCCTGAGTAGCAATGTAAGAAGTCTGACTACCCTAAACATTATGCTCTAAGGAAACCCAAAGCAAACAGAGAGGTCTCCTGGGGTTCCTCTGTCAACAGCCTCAGCTAAGGTTTGAGCTGACAGCTAGCATCAAATGCTAAATATGTGAGTGAATGAGACTTCAGATGATTTGAGCCATCTGTCTGTCATCTCTAGTTGTCGTCCCCCTGAAGTCACAGACATTGTGTAGAAGAAATAAGCCATTCCTACTGTGCTCTGCCTAAATTACTGACCCACAAAATCCCAGGGCATAATAAAATTGTTATTTTAAGCCACTAAGTGTTGAAAGAATTTGTTGCATGATACTAATAACTGGAAAAGTATGTGACTTTTAAAAACATTTTTAAAAGCTCTTAGGATTTAATTTTTGTTTTCAGTGTACTTAAAGTTTATGAAGGTAATTTTACTCATTCTAAATCAGCCTTTTGAATGTGAAAAAATGCGTATCTTTCAGTTCTTACAAATTTTATCAAATTGTTTTGGCAGTGATAGTTTTTTTTTTTTTTTTTTTTTAAGAGTTCCTGTTATTTAGAGGCCAGACGTTCTAATTATCTTCTAATTTTCTCATTTCTTCTTTTATTTTCCAGCTCTTAATTTTTAAATTCTAATTTCTGGAAGATTTTCCAAACATCATTTTTCTAATTCTTATCATAGTTTTAATTTTCAACACTTATTTTAAGGGCATTTTGTTCTTTTTCTCTTTTCTAAAGTGTATGCAATTTCTTTTCTTGTTTATGCTAGGACATTAGTCATTATTTTTTATTTGCTTGTTTTTATTTTTTAAGTTTTCTTCTGCTTGAATAGCCTCTGTTGCATAAAAGTTGCTTTTATCAATTTGTTTGTTTTGGTCTCTTTCTTTGATGCTCTCTGACCCTTGGTTGTTTCCTCATAGTTAAGAATGGGACGAAACCATCATTCTCAGCAAACTGATACAAGAACAGGAAATCAAACACCACATGTTCTCACTCATAGGTGGGTGTTGAACAATGAGAACACATGGACACAGGGAGGGGAGCATCGACCACTGAGGTCTGTTGGGGGTGGCCAAGAGAGGGACAGTAGGGGGGCGGGGAGGTCGGAAAGGGATAACATGGAGAGAAATGCCAGATATAGGTGATGGGGGATGGAGGCAGCAAACCACATTGCCATGTGTGTACCTATACAACAATCCTGCATGATGTGCACATGTACCCCAGAACCTAAAGTAAAATTAAAAAAAAAAAAGAAAAAAAAATGTGGTGTATATATATGATGGAATACTTCATAGCCATTAAAAAGAATAAAATCATGTCCTTTTCAGAGGAAAAAAAAAAAGAATGGGACACTAAAAATGGAGAGGAGTAGCTGTTTGGTGACTTTACTGCTTGATATTCTGTCTAGGCCATTTCACTGGAGAAGTCCTGGTGTCAACAGTTTTACTTTTTTTGGAGGGAAGTGGCAGGAACTGGTGTGATTCCTTACCTTGATCCGTGCCTGCTCTCTACCAGCCCAGAGATCCTCTATTTTACACTCCAGAGAATAAACCTCTAGACCCCAGCCAGAGAGGTTTAGCTGCATGGACCTGGCATCTAACATGAAGAGACTTTGAACCAATATCTCAGTTTTTGTCCTATCTTCTTCTTTACATCTGGAGCTGTCTGAATTCCTCAATTCCTATGCATTTAAGGGTTTGCAGTGTGAGTTCAGCCTTGAGAGTTAACTTTCAGAATTTAGCTTTGCTTCTGCTAAGTCAGTATCACTTAGTCATCTTACAGCTTCCAAAATTTCACAAACTTCATTTTCTTTCCTTTTCCCTTTGTCTTTAGTTGATATGCTTTTTTAGACAGCTCTTTGCTATGATTTTAATGGAAACCAGAGAGGCAGAGAAAGTAAATACATGTACTCAATCTACCTTTTTACTGTTAAATTAAAATATGTACATCAAAGGGATCTCTATATTAAAATTTAGAATTGGTTAACTAATCTAGATATGCCTCATTGAATTCCTTTTCTTATAAGATTATTGAAATTTTTAATGTTATAATTTCTTCATTCATTTCTGAGAGGCATATTAAAATTAATAAACTGAGGAAAGAGACTATTTGCAATAAATATACATGTTGATTATAAGAGAGACCTTGGTTTAGGAAAAAATTAAAGTGTAAAATCCTGGAACTATTTGGGTTGAGAAAATACAGCAATTAAATATAAAAAATAGAATTGAGAACTTTTAGCAACAAAGCAAAAGGAGACAATGACTTGTAGTAGTTCATTAATAGTTTGCCTTATATTTTGACTCTAATAGAGAAAAATGAATAATCAATAAATTGTACAAAATTTTACAATTTTACCTGAAGTAAAAGAAAATCTTATTCCATTTTGTCTTCATTAATATCTCAGGAGTAGTGAGTTTGACATTTTCATCCTGATTTCCCTCTGGTCAAACATTTGAATTTCCTTATTTGTTATCGAGGAGCTGAAAATGATAACATGTTATGAAATCTTCTAAACTGCCTTGTATAATCTTTAATTGAGAATTTATTTTTAAGTGTTCTTCTATCTGTGCCAATATAAGAGAACAAATTCCAAGAGCTTTCTTGGACAAGAGAAAGGGCATGTGAGGTTTCTACATATCCTCTGGATACAGTGAGAGAAAGGATTCAACTTGGCAAAATTAATTGAAGAATTTAATTTTGCAAATGGTTATTTAAAATGTTTCTTTTTAGAGGTGTTTTGGGATAGGAATGGAACATATGGCTGCCAACTAAATTTTTTTTAGGTATATTTAGAGACCTGATTTTTTTTTTAAAGTTGGTCATTACAATTTTTTTCTTATTTTTCATACTTTTATTGTCTGACCATGCTCTGAGCCGTGAACTCAGCTGATCTGGCCATCTCTGGCTTCATGTGGCCAGCACCAAGTTAGATTGTGTCCATGTATCCTAGAGCTGATCCTATCATTTCTTCCTATCGTTGGCCCTTCATACCCTGGTCTGTTTCTGTTCTTGGATCCTGACATCTGACCTGGTCTCCCGCCGGGGACTGTATTTTTGCCCCTTAAATCTGAGGCTGATGTTTCTCCCTTGGTGTTGACACTTGGCTCTGCTTTTCGTCCTCCATCTGCTCACTCTTTGTAATGAACTTGCCTGGGCCAATCTAGCTAACAACCTAGCATGGTTCAGTGTGGCCCCTGAAAACCCATCTCAAGACTGCCCAACTGCCCAATTTGCCTGTGTTTCTAAGAGGTTTGACCTGGCCTTGCCAAGCAAACTCAGATCATACTGGCAACCAGAGGTGAAGAGTTGGTTTCTTGGCTTGCAGAGAAACTTGTGTACCAGATAAAACCTCTTTTGTCCCCTTAAGCACAGACGTTAAGTCCCTTTGATGCATACTTAGAAGATTTCAATGAGCTCAGTGGTTTCCTATTTAATTTTTTGGAAAAAACTTAGTCATCCCTCAGTATGTGGGGGGTTGGTTCTAAGACCCCACCCCAAAGTATAACAAAATCCATACATCCTCAAGTGTCACAGTCAGCCCTGCAGAATCTGTGTACACAAAAAGTTGGCCCTCTATTTTTCATGTGTTTTGTATCACCTCAATAATGTATTTTTGATCTGAGTTCAATTGAACAAAATCCAAAAACAAAAAAGAAAGAAAAAAATCCATGTATAAATAGATCCACACAGTTCAAATTCATGTTGTTCAAGGGTCAACTGCACTTTAATTTGAGGAAATGGCAATCAGATGTCAAATACAAGAAATAGTTTTTAACCTTAAAATTTTTAAGATAAAAAATGTCTTGGAACATGGGCAATTTACGCACACATACACTATTTAAAGCAAGCTAGGGGATAGTAGAGAGAGAGAATGATTATAGGGTTTGCCTTCTACTTTTGGCATTTCACTGGTTTTTCTAAAATTTGCTTTTTAGATGAAATCTGAAGGCATATTTGTTGAGGTTTCAATTTTTCATAAAAAATATTTTAATAATAAATCTAAATAAATTATACTCTTGCAATTTAAATATTGAGAATCCTTTCTTTAATTTTAAGAGTTTTAAGTTATAAAATAGAACCTATATTCAAACATTATATGGAATAAAACTAGGAATTCTAGTCTTAGCTGTGATTCAAACAAATTGTGATGATTTTGGATAGGACAATAATGCCATTGTAACCAAGTCCAATGCTCATACTCATTCACTGCATAATGTAGTTTGGCTCTGTGTCCCCATGCAAATCTCATGTTGAATTGTAATCCCCAATGTTTGGGGAGGGATTTGGTGTGAGGTGGGGGATTGGGTCATGGGGGCAGATTTCCCAGTTGCTGTTCTCCTGATAGTTCTCATGAGACCTCATTGTTCAAAAGTGTGTAGCACTTCACCCTTTGCACTCTCATTCTCTCCTGCCAGCCATGTGAAGATGTGCTTACTTTCCCTATGCCTTCTGCTGTGATTATAAGTTTCCTGAGGCCTCCCTAGCCATGCAGAACTGTGTATCAATTAAACCTCTTTTCTTTGTAAATTACCCAGTCACAGGTAGTTCTTTATAGCAATGTGAGAATGAATTAATACACTGCGTGGCAGCCAATACGTCCAGAGACAAGGTGTTCGGGCAAGGGAAGCAACTTTATTTGGAGAGGCAGCAAACTGAGAAGATGGCAGACTAATGTCCTACAGATATATCTTAAGTGAATATGAATTTCAGGAATTTTATTTCCCTTTTATGTTAGGGGAAGCAGGAAGAGGGAGGGCATTGAGGTCAATAGGTGACCGATGACCACAGACATCTGGGTGGCAGCGAGGGTCTGAGGAGGTTCTGAAACTTCTTTCTTCTTGATAAGTTGGCTTTGGATGATGTAAGTCAGGCCACAATGTTCCCATCAATCTTTAGCATAACATTATTAGTCACGTGCACCCTCTCTTATCTCCCCAGGGGATTAGTGCTGGGAAAGAAACTATTATTATTCTTGCTTTAAGCTATAAATGAAATACCTCCCATAGTTAGCTTTGCCTACATGCGGAGATAAGCAAAAGCAGTTAACCTAAAAGAAATGACTGCAGTGATGGGATTAGGAGCAAAATGAAGTTAGTCATGATAGGCCTTCTTTTCACTGTTACACCATCTGGCCTAATATTTAAGAGGAAGTGGTTATACTACATAATTTCTAAGGCTCATCCATGTCTATGAATCCAAGAGATGACTCCAATATCTTTATCTCCAGCTCCTGTCCAACCCTAGCAAAATCTAAAAATATATGCAAAGCTATATTTTTATATAACTGAAAATATATAATGTGCTTATAATATAAAGATAAATATACGTTTCTAATACAAAGTAGAAAGTTATGTATACATCTATGGTTATAGAGATGCCTGTAACAATTATGGTTACACATCTGAGTGTTCTGCTGAAGGGTCAGCAGTTTTGGATAAATGGTAAAATAAAGACAAATTATCTTATATATTTTATGAAATTTACTTTCCTTTATTTCAGCAAAATCACATATTGTTGTAATCAAAATTTTAACATAATCTGCCTTCTAATGAAGCTAATGAGAAGATAATCTTTCTTGAGTTTTTATTAAATATGATTTTTATTTAAGTTGGGAAAACTCTTCTTTTGAGGCAGTAGCTATTATAATTGTCAATAAAAGTTCTTAAAGCAATACTTAGATTCAGAAATGAACTAAAAATGTTTCGTACTATGTTAAAACATTAGAATGTGGTTAGTTATGACAAATTGCTATCACAGATTCTTAAAAATAGTTTAAATTTTCTTATATATCATGACTTCCACTTTCTTTCAGAGCTCTCTCTCTGCCTCTCTCTCTCTTTTTTCCTCTCTCTCTCTCTATATATACATATAGAATATATATGATTTTTAAAAATTTTTCATCTTCTGAGTTTTTCAATACTAGCATATTATAAAGCAAACCAAAAACAATGAAAAATTCCTCAAGTTTTTTGAAAGTTTCCTCAGTCAAATTCTATATTGATAAACACTGGGAGAAAATATTTTCATTAGAATTTGCTTTTGAGGCCAGGCATGGTAGCTCACGTCTGTAATCCCAAAACTTGCAGTGACCAAGGTTGGAGGAACACTTGAAGCCAGAAGTTGGAGATCAGCCAGGGCAACAAGCTAGACCCTGTCTCTAAACAACAACAACAACAACAACAAAAAGAAAGAAAGAAAGAAAAAAGAAAAGAAAAGAAGAAAAGCAAAGCAAAGGAAAAAACAGTAGCCAGACACAGTGGCTTACTCCTGTAGTCCCAACTACTCCAGAGCCTGATGCAGAAGGATTGCTTGAGCTCAGCACTTTGAAGCTGCAGTGAGCTATAACTGCACCCTCCAGCCTTGGTGACAGAATGAAACCTCTCTCTCTCTCTCTCTCTCACACACACACACACACACACACACACACACACACACAAAGTTGTTTTTGAGATTCTTAGACATGAACTTCTTCCTAGTCAAAATTACAAAAATTTTTGCTTTTCCCTTAAATTCTAAAGATTTTATTAGAATAGCACTTTGCTGCACTGTTTGAATGTGTTTTTACTCTAAAAATAAAAATCAGAAATTATATACTTTACAAAAGTCAATAGCCCATCTTAGATCAGTCTGTTTTTTTGTAAACTTTTGCTAACATCTTTAGTACTAACCAACTTCATAATGAATAAGGCTAGCAAAAATTGTACATTAATTTCAATTTTTGCCAAAGCATTTTCTCCATGTTTGGGCACCTTCTGTGATTTTGCCTAACTTTCATAGTTCATTACCTATTTTATCTATGGTAAATTGATTTGCATTTTGTTCATATAAAATCTTGTCTAGTTTAATTTCTATCTTACATCTGAAGTCATATTATATCATAATATAGTCATATTATATCATAATATAAAGTCATATTAAGTCATGTATTTTTATCAGGATGTTCCACATTTTGTTAGATCCAGAAAATATTGCATACAATCTTTGAATTGTTCCAAAAAATATCATCACTATTGACATGGTTGAGACCTTATTTCCTCAGAACTAATTTAAACCATCTACTATACAAAGCCTAAAAAATGCTTCTGGACTTTCAGTGAAATATTCAGCTTTAACAATTTTTTATTTAATAAATATGTTAGTGCCATTTTCATAGCTTGCAAGGCTTCGAGGCTATCCAGAGATCTGTGAAAAACAGTAAATGTTTTCCGTTTTAACCGCTAAGATTTGGGATGATTTGTTATGCAGCACTACATTGTGGCAATAAATAATTAATATGGAATTTGGTATCCCGAAGCAGAATGCTGCCATAACAAACTCCTGAAGTATGTGGTACCAGCTTCTGATTCAGGTGACAGTCATAGGCTTTAAAGTGGCAAGGAAACTTGGCAAAGGCTGGAAGAGAACTAAGGAAACTGCCATAGTAGACTGGAAAATTGTGTACCATGTTAATATGACAAAACAGTGTGTAAAACTGTTACCTGTAGTAACTGGAAAAACAAAAAATGTATTTAAGTAAACTTTTTGGATTTGAGCAATAAGATTTCTACACAGAATATTAAAGTAGTCAACTATCTTTTACTAGCAGATGATAAAATGCTACATGAAATAGATGAGACAGACAAAACACTGACCAATTTGCAAGCAGAATTTAGAGAGAATAGAGAGGAACTAGGACTTAAAAAGTTAGAAAAATGAAGGTATTTATCATCTTCATCTAGTTGAGTCCGTTATAAAAATTATCAAAGTAACATTGGGATTAAGGAAATGATCAAATCAAGGGTGTGGCTGGAAAGGTCTTCTTAAGACCTCTGAAGGAATTAAGATGGTGCCTATTATATCTCTGAGCCTACAAAAGCCTGCTAGGAATCATAAGGGCTTTGTCTCCCAGGAGCCTGACCCAACCAAAGTAGCACTGATTGAGTCTAGAGAACAGGGCCTGTTTCAAAAGAATTATGAGTGTTGTGAGATAAAGGAGCAAATGTAAGATGGCAGGTTTACTCATTTCTGCTTGCGAATATGATTTCACAAACAGCCCCTACCTCTGTAACAACATGCAGCTGTCTGCAGAAATGCTTTGAAGACAAAACAGGATAGAGCACACAGCCACCCTTGTCTCTGGCCTGAGTCACTGTATTCCTTAAAAGATGAATGACATGAGATATAAATGCAAGATGGCCAAATAGGAACAGCTCCAGAGTGCAGTCCCCAGTGAGAGCGAATCAGAGGGTGAGTGATCTCCACATTTCCAACTGAGGTACCAGGTGCAACCCAATGGAACTGGTTGGACAGTGGATATAGCCTAAGGAGGGCAAGCCGAGGCCAAGTTGTTTGCTGCCTCACCCAGGAAGTGCAATGAACTGGAGGACTGCCCCTCCTACCCAACAGAGGCCACTGAGGGCTTTTCCAGCCACTCCCATACTCCAGTTCAGATACTGCACATCTCCCGTGGTCTTTACAGCCCACAGACCAGGAGATTCCCATCAGCTAACAAATGCTGTGGGTTTCCAGCATGGCTGTTTCAGTCAGCACTGCAGGTTTCCAGCACAAAAACCCACACAAATCTGGCCATTTTAACTGGCACCTGAAACACCTGGGAGACAGAACCACCCATTCACCTGAAAAAGCAGGGACTGCAAGCAGGGAGCCAGGTGATCTGGCTCAGCTGGTCCCACCCCCACAAAGACCAGCATTCTGAAACACACTGACTTGAGAGTTTCACAGCTAGCGCAGCAGTTTGAGCTTGACCTGGGACAGTTGAGCTCTGTGCGGGGAAGGGCATCCACCATTACCAAGGCAGTTCACCATTACCGAGGCAGTCCACCATTACCGAGGCAATCCGCCATTACCGAGGCAATCCACCATTACCAAGGCAGTCTGCCATTACCAAGGCAGTCTGCCATTACTGAGGCAGTTCTAACTTTACCTGTGTAAACAAAACTGCAAGGAAGTTTACACAGCAGCTGGGCAGAGCCTGTGGCAGCTCAGCAACACCTCTGGAGGCAGATTGTGACTAGACTCACTCTTTGCTGAGCAGGGCATCTCTGAAAAAAGGCAGCAGCACATCAGGGACTTATACATAAAACCCCACCTTCCTGGGACAGAGCAGCTGGGAAAAGAGGCAGTTGTGAGTTCTGCTGCAGCAGACTTAAATGTCCCTGCCCAGAAGCTCTGACTGAAACAACAGAACTCCCAAAACAGCACTTGAGCTCTGATAAGGGACAGACTGCCTCCTCAAGCAGCTCCCTGACCCCCATATATCCAAAGAGGCACCTCATAAAGGAGAGCTCTGACTGGCATCTGGCGGGTACCCTTCTGGGACAAAGATATCAGAAGAAGAAACAGGCAGCAATCCTTACTGTTCATCAGCCCCTGCAGGTGATTGCCAGGCAAGCAGGGTCTGGAGTGAACCTCCAGCAGTCCTGCAGCAGAGGGACCTGTTAGAAGGAAAACTAAAAAACAGAAAGAAATAGCTTTAACATCAACAGAAAAGACATCCACTCAGAGACCCCATCTGAAAGTCACCAACTTCAAAGACCAAAGGTAGATAAATCCACGAAGATAGGAGGAAACCAGTGCAAAAAAAGGATGAAATCAGCAAAAACCAGAATGCCTCTCCTCCTCCAAGGGATCACAACTCCTCACTAGTAAGGGAACAAAACTGGATGGAGAATGAGTTTGATGAATTGACAGAAGTAGGCTTCAGAAGGTGGGTAATAACAAACCTCTCTGAGGTAAAGGAACATGTTCTACCCAATGCAAAGAAACTAAGAACCTTGAAAAAAGGTTAGATGAAATGCTAACTAGAATAACCAGCATGGAAAAGAACATAAACGACATGATGGAGCAGAAGAACACAGCATGAAAACTCCGTGAAGCATACACAAATTTCAATAGCAGAATTGATCAAGCAGAAGAAAGGATATCAGAGGTTGAAGATCAACTCAATGAAATAAAATGAGAAGGCAAGATTAGAGAAAAAGGAATGAAAAGAAATGTACAAAGCCTACAAGAAATATGGGATTAACTGAAAAGACTTAATCTACATTTAATCGGTATACCTCAATGTGATGGGGAGAATGAATCCAAGCTGGAAAACACTCTTCAGGATATTATCCAGGAGAACTTCCCCAACCTAGGAAGGCAGGCAATATTCAAATACAGGAAATACAGAGAACATCCCCAAGATATTCCTCAAGAAGAACAACCCCCAGGCACATAATCATCAGATTCACCAGGGTGGAAATGAAGGAAAAAATTCTAAGGGCAGCCAGAGAGAAAGGTCAGGTTACCCACAAAGGGAAGCCCATCAGACACACAGCAGATCTCTTGACAGAAACCCTACAAGCCAGAAGAGAATTGGGGCCAATATTCAACATCCTTAAAGAACTTTCAACCTAGAATTTCATATCCAGCCAAACTAAGCTTTATAAGTAAAGGAGAAATAAAATCCTTTACAGACAATTGTTGAGAGATTTCAACACCACAAGGCCTGCCTTGCAAGAACTCCTGAAGGAAGCACTAAACATGGAAAGGAACAACCAGTACCAGCCACTGCAAAAATGTACCAAATGGTAAAGACCATTGACACAATGAAGAAACTACATCAACTAACAGGCAAAACAACCAGCTAGGATCAAAATGGCAGGATCAGATTCACACATAATAATATTAACTTTAAATGTAAATGGGCTAAATGCCCCAGTCAAAAGACACAGACTGGCAAATTGGATAAAAGGTCAAGACTCATCGTTGTGCTGTATTCAGGAGACCCATCTCACATGCAAAGACACATATAGACTCAAAACAAAGGGATGGAGGAAGATTTACCAAGTAAATGGAGAGGGGGAAAAAAAAGAAGGGGTTGCAATCCTAGTCTCTGATAAAATGGACTTTAAACCAACAAAGATCAAAAGAGACAAAGAAGGACATTACATATGGTAAAAGGATAAATGCCACAAGAAGAGCTAACTATCCTAAATATATACGCACCCAATACAGGAGCACACAGATGCATAAAGCAAGTTCTTA
>CAUYQU010053221.1:0-80897 GCA_963574635.1 Cheracebus regulus | reverse complement strand
TTATGGTGTTAGGTCTTATGTTTAAGTCTTTAATCCATCTGGAGTTAATTTTAGTGTAAGGTGTCAGGAAGGGGTCCAGTTTCTGCTTTCTGCACATGGCTAGCCAGTTTTCCCAACACCATTTATTAAACAGGGACTCCTTTTTCCATTGCTTGTTTTTGTTAGGTTTGTCAAAGATCGGATGGTTGTAGATGTCTGGTGTTGCCTCTGATATCTCTGTTCTGTTCCATTGGTCTATATCTCTGTTTTGGTACCAGTACCATGCTGTTTTGATTACTGTAGGCTTGTAGTATAGTTTGAAGTCCAGTAGTGTGATGCGTTCCACTTTGTTCTTTTTGCTTAGAATTGATTTGGCTATGTGGGCTCTCTTTTGGTGTCATAGATGACTTTTATGACATTGAAGTATGTTCCTTGTATGCTGATTTCGCTGAGGATTTAAATTATAAAGCGATGCTGGATTTTGTCAAATGCTTTTCCTGCATATATTGAGATGATCATGTGATTTTTGTTTTTAATTCTGTTTATGTTGTGTATCACATTTATTAACTTGTGTATATTAAACTATCTCTGTATATCCTTGGTATGAATTCCACTTGATCATGATGGATTATCTTTTTGATATGCTGTTCGATTTGGTTAGCTAGTATTTCATTAAGAATTTTTTCATCTATGTTTATCATGGATATTGGTCTGTAGTTTCCTTTTTTTCTTATGTTCTTTCCTGGTTTTGATATTAGGTTGATACTGCCTTCATAGAATTATTTAGGGAGGATTTCCTCCTTCCTTATCTTGTGGAATAGTGTCAATAGAATTGGTACCAATTCTTCTTTGAAAGTCTGATAGAATTTGCCTGTGAATCCATCTGGTCCTGGACTACTTTTTTATTTTTATTTTTTAATTGCCATTTCAATCTCACTGCTTGTTATTGGTCTGTTCAGGGTTTCTAATTCTTCCTGATTTAAGCTAGGAGGACTATATGTTTCCAGGCATTTACTCATCTTCTCTAGGTTTTCTAGTTTATGAAAGTAAAGGTGTTCATAGTAGCCTTGAATAACTTATTGTATTTCTGTGGTGTCAGTTGTAATATCTCCCATTTTATTTCTAATTGAGCTTATTTGGATCTTTTCGCTTCTTGATTAATCTTGCTAACAGTCTATCAATTTTATTTATTTTTTCAAATAACCAGCTTTTTATTTCATTTATCTTTTGTAATTTTTTTGTTTCAATTTCATTTAGTTCTGCTGTGATCTTGGTTATTTCCTTTCTTCTGCTGGGTTTGGGTTTAGTTTGTTCTTGTTTCCATAATTCCTTGAGGTATGACCTTAAATTGTCTATTTGTGCTCTTTCAGACTTTTTGATGAAGGCATTTAAGGCTGTGAACTATCCTCTTAGCACTGCGTTTTCTGTATCCCAGAGGTTTTGATAGGTTGTGTTTATATGAAGTTTGAAATTGTTCACTTTGAAAAAGTTTTAAATATTCATCTTGATTTCATTGTTGACCTAATGATCATTCAGGAACATGTTATTTAATTTCCATGTATTTTCATGGTTTTGAAGGTTTCTTTTGGAATTGATTTCCAATTTTATTCCACTGTGGTCTGAGAGAGTACTTGATATAATTTCAATTTTCTTGAACTTAGTGAGATTTGTGGCCTATCATATGGTCTATCTTGGAGAAAGTTCCATAGGCTGATTAATGTATATTCTGTGGTTGTTGGGTAGAATGTTCTATAATTATCTGTTTAGTCAATGTGTTTCTTTGTTGACTTTCTTTCTTGATGACCTGTCTAGTGCTGTCAGTGGAGATTTGAAGTCTCTCACTATTATTGCGTTGCTCTCTCTCTCATTTCTTAGGTCTAGTAGTAATTGTTTTATAAGTATGGGAGCTCCAATGTTAGGTGCATATATATTTAGAAGTGTGATATTTTACTGTTGGACAAGGCCTTTAATCATTATATAATGTCCTTCTTTGTCTTTTTTAACTGCTGATGCTTTAAGGTTTGTTTTGTCTGATATAAGAATAGCTACTCCTGATCACTTTTGGTGTCCATTTTTGTGGAACGTGTTTTCCACCCCTTTTCCTTAGTTTTTATGAGTCCTTATGTGTTAGGTAAGTCTCTTGAAGCAGCAGATACTTGATTGATGAATTCTTAACCATTCTGTAATTCTGTATCTTTTAAGTGGAGCATTTAGGCAACAGTAAATATTTTTTATCTCACAGTTTCCATGGGTCAGGAATCCTGGCATGACTAGGCTAGCTGCCTCTGTCTCAAAATCTTTAATGAGGCTGAAATCAGGAAGGATTCACTTCAAATTTTATTCACAGGGCTGTTCATAGGCCGCAGGACCTTGGTGGCTGGGGGCTAGAAACATCAGTTCCTTGCCATGTGAGCTTCTCCACAGAGTGATTAACAACATGGCTGCTAACTTTCCTCAGAGCAAGAGAGAGTACCCAGAGGGGAAGCTTATTTTTTGAAAGCTAATCTTGAAAGTGACCTTTGTCAATTTTGCAATATCATTCTTATTAGAAGCTATTTACCAGGTCCAGCCCATATTTTAAGAGGAGGAGTTTACACAAGGATATGAATGTCAGTAGGCAGGGGTCACTGAGTCCATCTTTAAGGGTGTCTAAAATATAGAACTATCAGGGGCTGAATTATGTTTTCCCCCACAATTTATCTGTTGAAGTTCTAACCCTCAGTACTTCAGAATGTAACCATATTTGTAGATAGGGCTTTAAAAATGGTAATTAAGGTAAAATGAGGTCATATGAATGAGCCCTAATTCAACATGACATGTCTTTATAAGAAGAGGAAATTAGGACACAGACATTCACAAGGGAACACCATGTGAAATATAGGGAGAAGACAGCCCCATTAAATAGCCAAAGAAGGAGGCCTTAGAGTAATAACAATTCTGCCAATACCTTGCTCTCAAACTTCCAGCCTCCAGAACTGTGAGGGAATATATTTCTGTTGTTTAAGCTCCTCTCCCCACCCCTCCATCTCTAATATTGTGTTCTGACAGCCCTACCAAACTAATATAAGGATGAAAGTTTAAACCTGGGCAGGGAGAGGGGAATGGAATGGAAGGGAAAGTTACAAGAAACATTCAACAATTGCACTGTTACTTCCTGGATAAAGAAGTGGTAAGTCTAAGTAAAAGAAAGGGATTTTTAAGTACAAATCAAGTTAAATAAAACTACTTTTCTTTGGTTATTTACTTACTTCTTTATTCAATATGGGAAACAGAACTGATACAGCAGATGAAATATAACCTAATTCCAGCTATATGTTCAACTATATTTTCTGTTACAGGATGGCCCAGTAGAAGTCCTAGAAGCAGAAGCTGACACAGAATTTGAGGTGCAAGATGCAGAGATTGTCTAGGCACTGTGGCTCATGCCTATAATCTCAGCATTTTGGAAGGCCAAGGCAGGAGGATTGCTTGAGCCCAGGAGTTTGACATGAGTCGTGGGAACATGGTGATATCCCATCTCTACAAAAACTATAAAAATTACCTGGACATGGTAGCATGATCCCATAGTGCCAGCTACTTGAAGGCTGAGATGAGGGGATCCCTTGATCCCTGGATGGAGTTTGAGGCTACAGTGAGCTATGAATGTGCCACTGCACTCCAGTCTGGGAAACAGAGAGACATTCTGTCTTAAAAAAAACCCCAAAAAACAAAAAGCAACAACAAAAAAAACCCAAAAGATATAGGGATCAACATGTGTGAAAGAGAAAGCAAGACTGGACAGAGAGAAAAGCCACACTGTAATGCAGGCCCTTCCTTATCAGAAGCACTGGAAAAAGTATTGCTTGTTTAAATGTCCCACACTGGACCAAAATGACTAGGCCTTAATAATCTCCAACATCCAGTAACTTCAGGTAGGCTTTCCTGGAAGGGGATGACCATGGCAAAGTGGCTTTGCAGCTGAGGCAAACCCTGGAGGAGTTGAAAGTTGGAGGTATCTGCAGTCTACTGACTGCTCCCCTTGTGGCTGGGCAGCAAATCCTTCTTTGAAGGTGATTGAGTGATACATTTCCAGTTTTATCAAACCTTCCAGGTGAAATACATATTGTGAAATAGTATGATAACCTGAACTCAAAACTAGACTACATGTAAAAATATCACCAGCCATTATATTTAAAAAGTTGATTATGTGCTAGTCATGATGCTGTCATCTATAACATTATTTTATTTATTTTTAAATAAAGCTTTATGAGCATATATTCTTATTTTTTCCATTATGTAGGTAAAAGACAATATTTAGACAAGCTAAGTTACCCCCTCAAAGTCTTGCCATAGATGGAAGTCTCAGGAATAAAATTTGTGTCTCTTGACTCTGGAACCTATGACTTAACTACTGATCTATACTCCAGGTTGATGAACAGATGGTGTCAAACTTGAAGTGTTTCTTAAGTGATGTGCTGGAGGATTTTTTTTTTTCATATATCTTTACTTTGGGATAGCACTTTCAATGTCTGGATGAAGGCATAACAGACATGCTTGTCAAATCTGTATAAAACAAAAAGCTAAGAAGGATATAAAATACTTTGGACACAAGGATCAAAGATATTCCTAGACTACAATGATGTTCAAAATTATCAGGATGGAATTTAGAAGGGATATACATTATATTTTACACCTGGGTTCAAAATTTTCCTGCACAAATTCTCAATGAGGGAAACCTAACTTAACAGTGATTCATGTGAGAAAAAAGCCTTAGGGGATTTAACTGACTCTAAGGCCATTCAGTAAGTGGAAAAATGATTAAGCTTGAATATCAACTGTACCTGAATTTAGGTCCTGGTTCCAATACTTACACATGGCTGGATACTTTGACTTTCTGAGTTTGTATTATTAATCAAAAATGAGAATAGTGATACTATTTGCCTTAACTACTTTAGAGGTTTCTTAAGACTATTTTGTGAAAAAATAAACAAGTAAAAAGAGCTATATAAACTGTTGTATAGCACATAGAAGCCAAATCTTTACCACTATTTTATCATCTCACGTCAGACACGTAGGCAATATGAAGTATGAAGTATGAGCTTAGAGAAGGGTTGTTCTTTAATACACCTGATTTTCACTGGGCTACATTCATGTCATCCTTTCTTCAAGTGTTTTGGGGTCTGACTTTTGTTGAGAGCATTATTTCAAATGGTAGACTTGGAAAAATCAGCATCCCAGTATTAGCTGTGGTTAGATTATTTAGTTAATGTTTTGTGGAAATCCACTAACAGAAAGAGTAGCTACTTATTCTAGAAAGACTGAAAGGGTACAAAAAATGATTATATGAAATTTTACTCTCAGAAAATCTGTGGATAATGTTTAAGTTTACTTTCCACCAAAGACTTTCTGAGTATGAAATTTATTCTAATCAATTTTTCTTTGCTCCTCTCAGTTTTAGGGTAATCAGTAGCTATTCTCCCTCAGTGTTTTTTTTTCTTTTTTTCAAGTTTATCTAAATAGAGAAAGAATAAGGAAACAATGAGCATTAAGTGTCAATTATATATTAATCACTTTTCTACAGTATTCTACAAATATTTTGTCTCATCATTGCCCTCAATTTGAAGTTAGAAGAACTGAGGCTTTGTTTAAGCAAATACTTTATAAATAGATAAATTATTCAGGTGGTAATTAGAGAAGCTGGATTGGAATCTGGGTTTCTGACTCCAAAGCCCTGCCCTGAACATCTGTCCATACCCATCATGAAGACAACACTGAGAAAAGTGCTTTTAACTCTTTGTGCTCTATGTTCATGTCACCTGTGCTGCACTGTCAGGGAAAATAGACAGTTACTCACAGAAGAATTGGCAAAGATAGTGATGACAGTTCTTGTTTTGACCAATAAACTCTTCTATGGAATGAGATGAGGTTTTAAAGGCATGTGACCATCCCTATTCCTGTCCTTCTTATAGCTGTGATCTCCATGAAGTTCCAGAGGCCAGTGAAGCTTAAACATTAAGTAGATTTTATGGAGGCCATAAATCATTCAAATTGGTAGTGTAATATCTCAAGCTCAGCCTCAAGAAGTCAACTGTGATAACTATTTACTAAGTTATAGGTCCTCTGGGACCCTTCAAATTGCAACAATATCCACCAGACCCTCTCAGTCTGGTCTCTTACCTACACCATAGTAACACATTCTAGAACAAAACAGCGGAGTCAGTTTGGGGTTAGCGTTTATTAGCAGACATGGAGGAACTTGCCTTCGTGTTCTGCCTGCATTCCCAGTTCAGAGCTCCAGGGTCTCTTCCAGTGAATTGCAAGCCTTTAGATCATGGGCCAATCAGCAATTTAAACACCCTTACATGGAAGTGAGCACCACTGACCTCCACCTACCAAAAATATTGCTTAGATCTATAGAAGCTCACCCCAACAAGTCACCAAGAGTGCATGAAATCCTAAGAGCCCAACCTCAGATTCTCAAACTATATCCTAATCATAAAAGAATGGTAAAATGCTGTAAGATAAGAAGGAATGTGAGATGACACCGAATGGCACTATCTATAGTAACAGAAATGCAACCTATTAGAGAGCTATAAAAGCACTCTCCTGAGCTTCAAAGGAAGGAAATTTAATGCTAGGCAAGTTTGAAATATTTCCTAATTTCAGACATCAGTTCTTTACTCTGGGTATCCAGATAGCCCACACTTTCCCATATACTATTTGTGAAAATGCTCTGCAAGTACAATGTGCTATTTAAAATTTTGGAGTTGTTGTCATTTTCTTTACTGCCATACTTTTGGCTAGGAGCAGAGCAGTGTAATATTCAAGTTGGACTCCACCAAGAGAAACAGAGCATTCCTCTCTGACTCAAAAAATCCTCTGAAAGAGGTTGATGGTGGGAGTGAAAAGCATCATTCTATGACCTGGAGGACATTCTTGGCATATCACATAATTTAACCTTGGATAGTAAAACAGGCTTAACTCAGATTTCCTTACCTTCTTCTAAGGAATTTGGTGCCAACAAATGTGGCTTATTAGAATGAACAGACCAACTAAGAGTTGTTCTGATTCTAAATTATTACTTGATCCATCACCATAGACTATACTCTTGAGCCATGTTTAAAAAATCTTATATAGCCACAAGCTTCTGTTTTGACAGAATGAACCTCTGGCATACAGAGAGCATAAAGTAAATAGGAATTAACCTTTTCAAACCTGAAAATCAGCCAACATGAAGTTACCTCAATGACTCATAAGAGGACTTGGAAATTCTTCCCACCTTCCATGTAAGATAATGAGTCAGAGCCCACCTAATCAGAACATGTGAGAAAACAGAATATCTTCACAGGCTTTACTCTTGTTGAATAAAAAGACAAATAATGGGAATATTGACTAGTTTTTTTTTGTTTCCTTTCATAATGATTCTAATTAGAAAATCTGAATTTCAGGATAAAAAGTAAATTAATGACACAATAAATTTTCCAGACTCTGCTCTTGATTTGACAAAATCATTACCCCTCCACGCAGCCCATTCCACAGCTGGGCACCTAGCAGTGTCATCAAATGCTGAATATAATCTACCTCCTTGAAAACTTCTCTTTGGCACATTAATTATGCCATCTCCTCTCTGGTGTTATAAACCCTGCTCAGGATTTGGTGCCCATTTCCCTACTGATATTTCTTATTTCAAGATCACCAATGACCAGCACATGGCCAAATATAATGAGCAATTGTATTGGTTTCCTAGAGTTGAAATAACAAAGTACCACAAACTGGGAGGCTTAAACAACAGAAATGTATTTTCTAACAATTCTAGAGGTTAGAAGTCAAAGATCATGGCATTGGCAGAGTTGATTTCTTCTGAGGCGTCTCTCCTTGGCTTGTAGAGGGCTGCCTTCCTGTGTCTCCATATGATATTTCCCTGTGTACTTGTTTATGTCCATATTTCCTACTTGTGTAAGGGCAATAGTCAGATTGAGTGAGGATGAGGCCTAATTACCTCATTTTAACTTAATCACCTCTTAAAAGACCCCACTTCTAAATGTAATCACATTTTGAGGTACTGAGGTTTAGGTCTCATTTGCTAAACCCTCCATCTTTGCAATTTCTAAAACCCTAGAGTGCTCACTTTAATTAATTCTGTCTATACTCACACCATAGGTGATCTGATTTTGTCCCAGAAATTAAAAACTATGTATATGCATGGCTCTCACATGTATATATCTAGTACCCTCTATATGTGCTTTCAAGTTCCATGGTTTGTTAATCGCTGTATAGCACAATAAGATATTTTGAGAGAAGGAGAGCACATTCATATACCCTTTTTTTACAGTATATTGTTATAATTGTTCTGCTTTATTACTAGTTATTGTTGTTAATCTTTTACTGAGCCTAATTTTTAAATTAAACTTGATCACAGGTATGCATGTATATGAAAAACCCATATATACAGGGTTTGGTACTGTCCGTGTGGTTTTGGGCATCCACTGGGGGTCTTGGAATGCATCTCCTACAGGTAAAGGGGGACACCGTTAACTCTAAGGCAAGACTTTTCCCCTGGTGCTGATATATCTAAAGCATATGTCTAACTACCTACTTAACTTATTCAAAATCAAATTTCTGATCTAACTCCCACTTCAAACCTGCTACTTATGCTTCTTCCCCCTAACAGTAAGTGACATTTCTACTTACCAGTTACTTAGGCCAACATTTTGGAGCTCTCCTTAATTTAATTATTTCTTTTATGTCCCACATCAATTCCAACACAGCTTTACTTTTAAAGTATATCCAGAATGCATTTGGTTCCTACCTCCTCTACCATTACTCCTTATGCAAACATTTCTTATCTGGAAAATCGCTCTAGCCCCACCATTCATCTCCGTGCTTTGACTATAAGCCTCTCTTGCAGTCTATTTTCCACACAGCAATTATAGTGATTCTTTACAAACCCATTGGATAATATGACTTCTCTTTTTAAACATTCTTATGGCTTCCTGTCATACAGAATAAAAACCTAAAGTCTTTAACATGGCTTACAGTTCCCTGTGTGATCTGTTTCCTGCTATTCTCCCCCTTGTTTTTTTCTAATCTATTTCCAATGTGCGGCCTCTAGGCTGTTTCTTAAACATACCAACGGTATTGCCATCTCAGGCCTTTGCATTTGCTCCTCTCTCATCTGAAAAGCCTTTATCCTGATACCTATTGGGCTTCCTTTCTCACTTTATTCCGGTAGTTGATCAGATATCATCTCGACAAGTAGGCCTTTCATTACCTCACATTTACAGTAGGCTCTCTATCCCTCTCATTCTCCATATTCTTCCTATTTATTTATATTTCAATAGCTTTAGGGGTACATATGGTTTTTAGTTACATGGATGAATTGTATGATGAAGTCTAAAATTTTAGTGCACCTGTCACCTGAATAGGTACATTGTATCCAATATGTAGATTTTAAGCCCTCATCCTCCTCTCACCCTCCTCCCTTTTTTGGTTTTCCAGTGTCCATTAGACCACTCTATGCCTTTGTGTGTTTGTGTGCCCATAGCTTAGCTTCTACTTATAAGTGAGATCCTGCAGCATTTGGTTTTCCATACTTGAGTTACTTCACTTAGGAAAATGGCCTCTAGTTCTATACGAGTTACTGCAAAAGACGTTATTTCATTTCTTTTAATGGCTGAGTAGTAATATATATATACACACATGTATATATGTATATGTATATTCCATGTGTGTGTATGTATGTGTGTACATATATATGTGTGTGTGTATATGTATATATATCTCACAGTTTCTGTATCCACTCATCTGTTGATAGGTAGTTAGGTTGGTTCCATGTCTTCGCAACTGTGAATTGTCCTGCCATAAACATACACATGCAGGTGTCTTTTTGATATTATGACTTCTTTTCCTTTGGGTGTATACCAAGTAGCAGAAGTATGGATCAAATGAAGGATCTACTTTTAGTTCTTTGAGAAATATTCACCCTGTTTTCCATAGAGTTTTCAGTAATTTACTTTCCTACCAGTAGTGTATGAAAGCATACATTTTTATCACATCCACACCAATGTTTATTGTTTTATGACTTTTTAATAATGACTATTCTGGCTGGGGTAAGGTGTTATCACATTATGCTCTTTTTCTTCTTGGATGCTGTGTAATTCTGCCTACAGATGCTGTAACGGACTGTGTCAGTTAGCCTCCAGTTGGAAAGTGGCACTTGCAAATGACAAAGGTCTCATGAGGATTTTCTTGTTCCCTAGTGGTGTCGACTTTTTAACAAAATTTATTTTTCACCAGTGTTCCATTGACTGCGTTGAATAGTTCAGGTTTCATGCCAGTAGGCGGGGTACATGGGTAAAAACTGGCTGTGGCTAAAAAGTGTGTAAGTGCAATTCCCAGTGGCGGGCAGAGGTTTCAGCCTTGACAGAGGCAGCTGGTGGTGCTTTCAGTGAAACAGACTGAGATATTTTCAGGGGGAAGGGAGAGAGCCACCTCAGCTACCCTGTCAGACCATCAAGAAAGTGGTTCTCTTCTTAGTCACACTTCTGACCATGTTTTGGCTATCAGATAAGGAGCACCTACTTTCATCTGCAGGAATGCCAATGTTCCATGTAGAAAGGGATTGTGATTCTACCCCTGTGCAAGCCTGAACCTGGAGGGTACTCCTCCTGTGGGAACGCAGTCACCATGAAGTGTTCCAGAAAGGCTGTTTACAGGGGCACCCATGCCGAGCTCCCATAGGAGAAGCCTCAGCTTTGTCTGCAGTGGTGGCTGATGGGAAGACGTCCCCTTCTTTAATACCTTTTACAAGCATGAGGGCTACCTGCTTGTTGGGGTAGAGCTGCAGACTTTTCCTACTGAGCCTAGCACTGAACTGGTGTCTCTGCTGAAAGAAACTTCTCACAGAAAGTTCTGGGACTCAAACCGTGCCATCTGAACTCTTTCATCTCTCAGGGTGCTCCCGTGATGTGATGCACTCCTTCATCCCCTAGGAGTAGGAACCTCCTGAAGGCCAGACTACAGTGAATCCTGCTGCTCCTCTGGGTCTAGCCATCCAGTGGGACTGCCACACTCAAGGGTGGTCCTAGGGAATATCTGCAAGGGATTCAGTGATGTGATCTGTCCTCATTTCTCTCAGCAGCAGGTGCCAGCACTAGCTCTGATGAGGATGGTGCAGGAATGGTAACACAGACTCTGTGAAACCTCTCTGGTTATAAATAACCTTAGTGTTTTGGCCTTCTCAAATGCCAGTTGTAGTAGTCTCGAACTAATCACATGGACAAACTTGAGACCCCTGGTTAGCAGGGTGATGCAGGCAATGGTAAGAGCTGAAGTCATGAAAAAGTTTTTTCCTTTTGGATGCTGTGTAATTCTGCTTACAGATGCTGTAATGGACTGGGTCGGTTGGCCTCGTCAGAAAATGGCACTTGCAAAAGAGCATCAGCTGCATTGGTAATGGTGAGATTTGTGCTTGCCTTATGTTTCCCAGGGGAGGTTCTCTGGTGTCTCAGGCAAGGGCAGGGCCATGGAGCTCCCAAAAGTTTCTGTCCTTTGTTTTAAGCTATCAGCATGAGTAGATGGGCAAAGCCAGGTAGGGGCTGGACCAAACAAGTCTGTGCTGTGGCTCTCTATGTTTGAGTGTAAGCAGGTATTGCAATGGGGAATCAGAGGCCAGTTCTCTGGCCACTGTGATAATGTTCCATGGAGGAGCACAGCTGCCTTTGCTGTAGAAAACTCAGCATGGAGAATGGGGAGTGGCAGGCAGCAGTAAGCACCACCCAGCTCCCATGCACATGGGAGGGCAGTCTCACACCCACAGAGTTCCACGAGCAGTAACTAGCTAGGTTCCAGGCAGTCTGTACGCAGAGCACAAAACTGCCCCAGACTATAAGCCTTTCTCACCAGGACAGAAACACAGTTTCAGGCCATGTTCCTCTCTGTGGGCCCACATAGCAAGGGTGCCCAGTTTCTGTGTCTGTATGTATCGCACACTTTCCCTTTATCTCTCAGTTCTAGCCAGAGGAATGCATCCCCACTGAGGATTATATTGTATATCTCAGTTAGGAGCTTCTCTCAACCTGTGTCCACAGCCTGAATTAGCTAATTGACTTCCACAAGGTTTCCTGTGAGGCAGAAACAGGAATGGCTTCCCTTTGTCCCCACTCAATTCTGGGAGTGCATGCAAAGTACATTCCGATGGCACTCCTCATATGCTCCCCATGCTCACTGAGTCAGCTCCAGTGCTGGTTAGGGTTAAGGCCTTGCCCCACGGCCTGGAGTGCCAGGTTCCTCAGTGGAACTGTGTATCCCAGACTCAGTCTCTCCTCTTCTGAAACTCTGGAGACTCACAGTTTTCCTCCCGGCTCACAGTGTAGGCTGCAGCCTACTGAGTTTTTCAAAGGGTCTGTGATTTCAGTTTTCCTGTGAAGTTCTTGTTTTGCTTCTTGAATGAAAGTTCACAGCATGAGTCTGTAAACAGCATTTTGTCTTTCCAAGTGAAGGAGGCAAGCTAGCAATGCCCCCAATCCACCATCTTGGAAAAAAATCTTCTCTATCTTCCCTGTTTTCCTTTATAGCCTTTATTACTTATATTTATGTGTATTTGTTTATTTCCTATTTCTCACTCCTAGAATGTCAGCTCTCAATAAAATGGGAGGAGTTCCCTTATCCCTTTCATAGAGTGTGCGACAGGGGTATGGCTCACTTGTTTTGTGCCCCGTTGTTCATACCCCTAGGGGAGCATGCAGACGGGCAAGTTGTGGGAAGCGTTTTTTGGCTGTGACCCCAAGGCAGCATCTAGGGTTGAGTGTTGCAGCTCCCGAAGCCCCAGTGGGCGTGTGTTAGTGTGCTCTTTCAGTTTTGCCATCTGCAGGCTGCTTGTGCTAATGAGCTCACTTGAACCTTCTGCCTTATCACAAGGGCAGAGGGCTTTCTGTATCCCAAGTTTCTGCCCTAGTGTACCAGAAAAATAGGATCACAGGTGGGCTTGGAGGATAGGTGCAAGGTGTTATTGAGTGGTGGAAGTTGCTCTCAGTGACGTGGATGGGGAGCCAGAAGGGCAATGGGGTTGGGCCTCCAATAGCTGGACTCTCCTCTGCTGTCCAGGCTGAATTCCACATTGCCTGCTGTCAATGGCCTGCTGCATCTGCTGCTGTCTGTTGATGTGCTCTTCTGCTCTTCTCGATGTCCAGCTGCTTGTATGTGTGCCCACTAAGTTCCCTCTGGTTTATATGGGAACAGGCTGGGGGCCTGGCTGGCCAGAGTGGTCCTGGAAAATGCAACATTTGGGCTTGAATAAAGGAGTTCCTATTCTTACTTAGGTCTGTGGGCACAAGCCTGAGGTTGGAAGCCTAGCCAGGGACTCTGCCCTTTTCTACCCAGCACTTTCCTGCCCCCTCGCTCATATCATTTCCCTTCTCTGAAGAGGTAGATCCAACTGCCCTTAGAATATGGATGACAACTGGTCTTAGCTACTTTCTGCTGACAGTGGGGGTTGTTTTGGGGAAAATGGCAGTCAGATTCCTTCCAGAGGTCTATCTAAGGGTTTCTGGCAAAGATGAGGGCATTGTCCAAAGCTCCGGCTGCCTGCCTGTTTGGAGTTTAATGGCCTCTGAGTGAGAGAGAAAAAAACAAAAAAAGAATAATACACATGTTTAAGTATGCATGGATTAAACATGTGTATTATACAAGGAAAGATTTATTTATTTTTTTGCCAAAGATATAGAGAGAAGAAGTGAAATATACTAACAACAACATTTTACTCTAAGCTGTTCCACACTGGTGAAAGAAATTATAACTTGTGAGGGAGGGTTAAAATTCCAAAGAGAGATAACTGTTCTTGCCATATCTTTAGCAGTTAATAGATGTAACCCTGGGAATTCTGGGGATTGTGGGCCATTAACACTTGCACCTCTTTCTTGTCCATCTCTATCTCTATTGTAAAAGGCTGAGGGTGGCCACGTTCTGGAGGCCCTCTAATGTACTGTCTGGTCTCAGGGCCCATTTCTGCAACTTCCTCCTGATATCAGGGGCTGCTTGAGTAATAAATTTATCCTTTAGGATTAGCTGTCCTTTTACTGAATCAGGAGATAGCTACATGTGCTTTACCAAGGCTTCTCTTAGCCTTCCCAGGAAGGCAGTGGGATTTTCATCAAATCCCTGGTCAATCATGGACAAATTAGTATAATTGAGAGAGTTGGCCCTAGCTCTAGGTAAGCCTTCCTTCATATACACACCTGAAAGTGTCTTCTCTTCCAGTCTTCCATCTTGGCATTGGGATCTCACTTAGAGTCATTCACTGGTACTGCTTCTCTTCCTGTTGGATATTTGCCCCCTTCCCTGATACTATATGTGATGCAAAGCTCATCCCCAAATCTATCTGCTGCTTGCAGAGCAGCCTGTTTCTCCGTGTCTGTCAGGGTCTGATTCAAAAGTAGCATACCATCTCTCCAGGAGAGTTCAGATATTTGGGTGAAATTTGGGAAAGCCTAGAGTGATCTGAAAAGTTGCAAAGATCCCTCTTAATTTGCTTTAAGTTTTGTAGGGAGAAGGAAACTTGGACCTTAACAGGCCCAAATTTACTGGGCAACTCTTGGAGGGACAAGAGTGAGACTGGGGCTTATTTAGGGTGAAGATTTCTAAGAGAGGGCAAGTGAGAGGCTGAAGCTGAATGGGTAGGTCAGGGTAAATCCAGAGAAGTAGGGCTGCGGGTGCCTCTAGGACTCATTTCTTTAATTCCCTGGGTTTGCCCCTTGCAGTCTTCCTTGAGATGGCAAATGGGGGCTGGATCAATTTTACACTGTCAGCAAAGGTCTGGATTGCCTTGAAAGGTATAGGAAGACTGCACATATAGGGTCTCAAACCATCTGTCCTCATGTCCACTGAAAAGTTCTAACTACTGGATGGTATTGAATGAATGGTTCCTTCCTGAGACCAACCCAGTTCTTCTTGTAAATCATTATTTGGACAAGCCTTTGTGCAGAGGGCTATGAGGTTTTTTTTCCTCTGATTCTGAGGGTCAGTCCCAATCGTTCAGGATACTCTACAAGAAGTATAATCTAGGGGTGGTAAAGAGAGCTTGTTGCTCATTTTGAAAGACAGAGAATAAAAGCATTCCTCATTTCCCTTCCTTCTTTCAGGGAAAACTCAGGGTGTGATAGAGAATGTGAGTGTCCTCCTTTTTCCTGCCATCCTTCTATCCCTGAGTCCTTGCAACCTTGGCGGTGCTAGCCATAGGTACCAATGTGGTATGTACCCATGAAGCAGGAAACCCTAGAGAATAGGAATTAACTGCCCTTACCTATGCCTCCATTTCCCCCTGCTGTTGACAATCTTTGAGTTCTATGCACCTGTGTATGCCATTGAGCATGCTCTCCTTCCGTGGGTTGGGGGTTCAGTAAGCAGGAGTTGGTCCTGCCCATTTACACTGTGCCTATTGCCTTGCTTTGGATCCCTCAGACCTGGTTTTCCTTTTTAGGGCCTCAATCTGAGGCTTGGAATCAAGGTTGGGACTGAAAAAGTATTTCAGGGGCTGTTTGTAGCTGTTTAAAGTGTCTCAAATGAGCCCTGCTGAATTTGTAGCTGTCAGTCAGCAGGGGTTGTTCCTCTGTTAACTTCCATCAGAATCAGATTGCTGGGAAGGGGGAGCCCTCTCACTTAGAAAAGAAAAAAGAGAAAAACAAAGGGCCAAAAGGGGGAGGTCCTGGGAGAAGACCTTGCTTAGTGCAAGTGAATGTCTTTAATCTTTGTGTCCTTCCCCCACCCCGTTCAGACCACGCTGAATTCCTTGGCCAGTGGAGAAAGGTTCTATTGGCATATGGTGGGCGAGAAGATCCCAAGTGTCAGCCTTGTTGGGTCCCAGCAGCGACTACAGTTTTCTTTCCCATCCCTTGTGGTTGTTGGGTATGGCTTTTCTATGCTGTGGACATGCCCAGATACCTGAACTAGGAAGGGAAAGGGTAAGGGAGGGTACCCTGACCCATGTGCCTCTAGCTGTCAGGGTGAAAGTGGAGATGGTACTTCTAAGAACAATTGCTCTGATTGCACCTTTGGTGGCTAAGCCAACCACTCATTTTACTTAGTAACATTGTCAAAGCCTGTGGCAAAACTCTTAACATTACAAAAGAAGAGACTAGAGCTATTTCAAACCATGAGAAAGAGAAAGAGAAAAGATAGGAAGTCTGGGGATTTTGACGTTAAACCTCTGTAAAGAAAAACTGAGCTGCTTTTTCCCCCCACAGGAAAGAGAGAGGTGGCAGGATTTTGGAAAAGAAGCAGATCATACAGTTTTGCATTTGCAGTCACCTTCCTGTATCCCAGGCAAGGCTCCAGATGAAATGAGAGGAGTTCTCTTATCCTCCTCGCAGGGCTTGCAACAGGAGTATGCCGCACTTCTTTGGTGCCTTGCTGCTCAAATCTCAAGGAGGAGCATGCAGATGGGCAGGTCGTGGGGAGTGTTTTTGTGTTCCAACCCCACGGGAGTATTTAGGTTTGAGTGTTTACAGCTCCTGAAGCCCCAGTGGGTGTGTGTTAGTGTGGTCTTTCAGTTTTGCCATCTGCAGGCAGCTTGTGTTAATTGGCTCAATTAGACCCTCTGCCTTATTGCAAGGGCACAGGACTTTCTGTATCCTGAGTTATTGCCCTAGTGTACCAGAAAATTGGATCACACGTGGGCGTGGAGAATAGGTGCAAGGTTTTATTTAGTGGTGGAATTTGCTCTCAGTGAGGTGGATGGGGAGCCAGAAGGGGGATGGAGTGGGAAGGTGGTCTTCCCCTGGAATCCGGCTGCCCAGTAGCCAGACTCTCCTCTGATTGCCCTTGACTGAATTCCACATTGTCCTACTGTGGATGGCCTGCTGACATCTGCTGGTGTCTGTCAGGGTGCTCTTCTGCTCCCCTTGACATCTAGTCACTTGTGTGCGTGCGTGCTCAGTTCTCTTGGGTTTATATGAGTCTAGGATGGAGGTGGGGAAGGCCAGAGTGGTCTTGGAACATGCAACATTTGGGCACAAAAACAGAAGTGCCTGTTCTCACTTAGGTCCATGGGCACAAGCCCAAGGGTGGAGCTCTTACCAGAGACCCTACCCTTCTTTACCCTTCCTGTCTCATCAAGGCCAGGATATTCATTTATTCTGTATTTATTTATTCATTAATTCATCCATTCAGCAGATATTAGATATTCAACAGACTGGAAACAAAATTAAATGTATTACTGAGCACCACTATATGGCATGTACTGTTCTAAATGTTACAGATTCATTAGTGAGTCAAAACAAAACAAAACAAAAAACGGGAGGGCTCTTTAAGCACATTGTTGAAGACCATCACTCACTTTCATTTACGTTCCCCCAAAATTCTTACACAGACTCATTAAAGGTAGAAAAAGGATGTTTACTCTGGGTTATTTGCTTCTGCAGAGAGACGATGGAAATACAAAGAATTATGGAGAAATCCAGTGGCTTATAACATGGAGAATAGAGAGGTAAAATACAGTGGATGAACATTAGGAAGAACTATGCAAGTGTTACAAACCTAGACTGGTACACAGAGTAATGTAGATGGATCACAAAAGCATAGTGCTGAGTAAATAGAACAAACTATTTAATAAAATAACTCTTCTATGTGAATTTTTTTTTGTGAGATGGAGTCTCGCTCTGCCACCCAGGCTGGAGTACAGTGGCACAATCTCAGCTCACTGCAACCTCCACCTCCTCTTCCAAGCAATTCTCCTGTCTCAGCCTCCCAAGTAGTTGGGATTATAGGTGCACGCTACCATGCCTGGATAATTTTGTATTTTTAATGGAGAAGGGGTTTCAACGTGTTGGCCTCAAACTCCTGATTTCAGGTGATTTGCCCACCTCAGCCTCCCAAAGTGCTGGGATTAGAGGTGTGAGCCAGGACACCCAGCCCTTTTGTGTAAATTTAAAATATCTGAGGACAAAACACCAATATTTTCTTAAAAAGAATATTTTTTAAAAGATAGACAAATACATTAGAATGCTGCCTTGGTGGAAAGGACATGAAAATGGAGAATGAGAAAAAGGCAATGAAATGAAGCAGTAAGTGTGTAAGTGAGCAAGTGAGACCTAAAAGAGCAGTGTCAGTGGACCGATGATGCTAACATTTTATGTTTAACTTAATCAATGACTCAAGTTTTCTCATAACCTGGGTCAGGCTTATTGAGCAGCTTCTTGCATATTACAAATTTTACAATCTCAGCATCCTAGATCATCTCTTCTGAGTGCATCTAATTCTGTCTCCAGTTTTTCTGATATCCAAATATGTTTTCCTGGAACCATGTGTGGAACAATACAAACATACCTTGGAGATATTGAGAGTTTGGTTCTAGAACACTACAATAAAGTAAATATCACAATGAAGCAAATGAGGCAAGTTTTTGATTACCCAGTGCATGTAAAAGTTATATTTACATCCTGTGGTATTCAATTAAGTATACAATGGGATTATATAAAAAAAAAACCAGTGTACATACTTGAATTAAAAATATTTCATTGCTAAAAAAAATAAAATGCTAACAATCATTGGAGCCTTTAGTGAGTTGTAACCATTTTGCTGGTAGAGGGTCTTGCCTCCGTGTTGATGGCTGCTAACTGATTAGGGTGGTGGTAGGTGAAGGCTATGTGGCTGTGACAATTTCTTACAATAAGACAACAATGAGGTTTGCTAACTGATTGACTCTTACTTTTACTAAAAGGTTCTCTGTAGCACATACTGCTGTTTGACAGTGTTTTAGACACAGTAGAACTTCTTTCTGTTACTGAGGTCAATTCTCTCAAATGCTGCTACTGCTTTATCAACTAGTTTATATAATATTCTAAATCCTTTGTTGTCATTTCAACAGTGTTCACAGTATCTTCATTATGAGTACATTCCACCTGAAGAAACCACTTTCCTTGCTTATGAAGAAGAAGCACTCCATCTGTTCACGTTTTATCATGAGAGTGCAGTATTTCAGTCACATCATCAGGCTGTTTCTAATTCTGTTTTTTTTTTTTTTTTTTTTTTTGCTATGTCCAATATATCTGCAATCAGTTCCTCCACTGCAGTCTTGACCTTCACAATTCACAAGGGTTGGAATCAATATTGATTTTTTTTTTTTTTTTGAAATGGGATCTCACTCTGTTGCTCAGGCTGGAGTGCAGTTTCATGCTCTTGGTTCATTTCAACCTTCACTCCCAAGCTCAAGCAATTTTTCTACCTGAGTCTCCCAAGTAGCTGGGACCATACATGTGCATCACCACATTTGGCTACGTTTTTTTATTTTTGTATTTTTGGTAGAGACAGGGTTTCACCATTTTTTCCCAGGCTGGTCTTGCACTCCTGAGCCCAAGTGATTCACCTGCCTCAGCCTCCTAAAGTGCTAGAATTACAGGCATGAACTACCACACGTGGCCTAATGTTAATATTTTGACCTCCACCCATGAATCACAAATATTTAATGGCATCTATAGTGGTGAATTTTTTCCAGAAGATTTTTAATGTACTTTGCCCAGATCCATTAAATGAATATGACAGCTTTACCTTTAAGAAATGTATTTCTGAAATAATAAGACGTAAAAGTCAACATTGCTCCTTTATTCATGGGCTGCAGAATGGAAGTTGTGTTAGCAGGCATGGAAATAACATTCATCTTGTACTTCTTCATCAGAGGTCTTACGTGACAAGGCATATTCCAGATATGAGCAGTCATATTTGGAAAGGAAACCTTTTTTCTGAGCAGTAGGCCTCAACAGTGCGCTTAAAACATTCAGTAAATCATGTTTCAAGCAGATGTGCTGTCATGTAAGCTTTGTTGTTTCATTTATAGAACAGCGGCCGGGAACATGTAACATAATTCTTAAGGATCCTACCATTTTGGGAAGGGTAAATGAACATCAGCCTCAACTTAAAGTCACCAGCTGAGTTCACCCCTAACAACAGGATCAGCCAGTACTTTGAAGGTCTGAATCTAGGCAATAATTTCTCTTCTCTACCTCTCAGAGTCCTAGGTTGCATCTTTTTCCAATAGAAGTCTGTTTTGTCTGCATTGAAAATCTGTCATTTAGTTTGACCAGCTTAATCAATGTTTCTAGCTAGATCTTTTTGATAACTGCTGCCTGCAGCTTCTCTATTAGCACTTGCACCTTGCACTTTTATATTATGGAGTTGTCTTCTTTCCTCAAACCTCATGAACTAACCTCTGTTAGCTTCCAATGTTTCTTCTGTCACTTCCTCACTTTGCTCAGCCTTCACAGAACTGAAGAGTTAGGGCCTTTTTCTGGATTGTGCTTTGGCTTAAAGGAATGCTATGGCTAGTTTGATCTATCCAGACCACTCAAACTTTCTCCACATCAGTAATAAGGCTGTTTTGCTTTCTTGTCATTGTTTTTTCACTGGAGCAGTACTTTTAATTTTTTTTCAGGAACTTTCCCTTTGCATTTACTATTTGGCTTAATGTTTGCTGCAAGAAGCCAAGTTTTGACCTCTCAGTTCATCACATCTTCATCATTTAATCACTTCTAGTTCTCGATTTTAAGTGAGAGATGTGAGACTCTTTCTTTCACTTAAACACTTAGAGGCCAGTGTAGAGTTATTAATTGGCCTAATTTTAATATTGATGTGTCTCGGGCAATAAGGAGGCCTAAAGAGAGAGAAACAAGAAACTGCTGGTGAGAGGAGCAGACACATGCAACATTTATTGATTAAGTTTGCTGTCTTTTATGGGTATAGTTTGTGGCGTCCCAAAACAATTACAATAGTAACATTAAAGGTCACTGATAAAAGATCACCATAGGAGATGTAATACTAATTAAAAAGTTTGAGCAATTCTGAGAATTACCATAACATGACACAGAGACACAATGTGAGCACATGCTGTTAGCAAAATAATGCCGATCGCCTTGCTTCTCACTAAGTTGCCACAAACCTTCAATTTGTAAAAAAAAAAAAAAAATCCAATATCTCTGATAACAGTAAAATGAGTTATGCCTAAACTGTGCACAGTGGCTCACTCCTGTAATCCCAACACTTTGAGAAGCTGAGGCAGGCAGATCACTTAAGGTCAGGATTTCGAGATGAGCCTGGCCAACATGGTAAACCTTGTTTCTACTAAAAACACAAATATTAGCATGACATGGTGGTACACACCTATAATCCCAGCTACTCAAGAGGCTGAGGCAGGAGAATTGATTGAACCTGGAAAGTGTATGTTACAGTGAGCCAAGACCGCACCACTGTACTCCAGCTTGGGTGACAGAGAAAGACTGCATCTTAAAAAAAAAAAAAAAAAAAAAAGAGTTATGCCTATATATATGTGTGTTTGTGTGTGTGTGTTTTTGTACACATACACATTTCTCTATTGTCTTTTATTCAGCTTTTTAAAATTAGAAATCCCATGGAGAAAAGGAGGAAATTACTAGTGGGAAAATGTTTACCTTTGATTTCTAGCACCACAAATCAGGAAGGAATCTAGTTTTTGTGAGTGACTTGCTTGTGTAAAGTGAGGGATTCTTGTTATGAAAATAAAATCACAAAATTATAAACACATAATTATGCTAAATTATAAATTTTTTTAAAGCTGACAAATACCAAAACTATAAAAACAATCCAGACAGTTAACATTTTTAATTAACTAATATCCTGACATAGCTTTTTAATACTTCTTTACCTAAATTTTAAGGCTATAAATTCTTTTGTCATTTTTTCATGTGCAATTATTTTTAATACTTTCTGTAGAATAGCACTATTATTCTGAATTTCCTCTGGCATTGTTAATCTAGATTTGTTTCTTGTTGACAGAGTAGAAGAATTGTTTTCAGTTTCAAGACTCAATTTTTGGTAGTACTCATCTGTATGTTTCTTTTTGGTTCTACTCAGATGCATTTCTGACTCAGCAACAAGCCTCCTAAGAACTCCAGTCATGTGCTCTCCCTACGTCCAGCAGAGCACAGACAGATCTTTGCTTGCCTCTGCACCACCTGGCACTCTCATTCTGTTCCATCTTCATGATCCTGGGGATTTGAGGGACCAGTTGGCCATAATCTAATGGCAGTGACCCCGTGATGGTGCACAACAGTATGTTATTGTTTTGTTGAAATCTAAGATAGGGTTGGGATGATTGTTGAGGTACACTGGGGGCGGCCTGCTGATGGAACCAGACATAGAAGTAGTGATGAAAGCCTGTCAACCCTCCTACAGTATCAGCACCGCCATCAAGAGCAGGTCTCCTGTTTTCCTGTTTACTCCTACTGCCTTGGAGAAGGACACATGGAGAAATAGAAGATGCATCTCTAAGTTGTAGGTTCTGAAACTTATGTTTCATCTGCTTCATGGTAGATCTGCCTCTGCATAAACCTTTTTTGGATTTTTTTTTTTTTCAGTTATTGTTTCTTTTGCCTCAAAGTCTTTCCTCCCTTTGAACCACATTCCAGCTTACACTTCTATACACAGCTAAACTGTTACATCATCTCTGGAAACGCCTGCCAGAGTTAAGCATGACACCCTGCACTATTTTACTCATTTTTAAATCAAAACATTCATCATGGCATATTTTAATTTGTGTCACTGTATGTCTACTTCTCTTACTAAATCGAGATGTTATTAAGGTCAGGAACTATCTCTATTAATTTTATGTCTTTTGCCTCTACTACAAGCTTTGTCACATAGTAAGATTTTAACAAATAATTATTGAATGAATAATTAAAAGTTTTACCTCTAAGCACCACCACCTCTAAAGCATTACTCTCCCTTTTTAAAGAATTATTCCAGTATTTTGTATTATAAAATTCTTAACAAACTGTACAGCAGAAATTAGCGTATATTTTTTATTATGTTCACTGGATTATTAGCATATCATAGAAGAAAAGTCTAGTCCTTGAATTTTGTTCTCAGAATCTAACCCAGCACCTGGCATGGTAGTAAAATCTGAGGACACACTGAATAAAGAAATGATTTACTTTGTTGAGACAGAAAAAGCTAACATTTATTGAGTATGCACTGAGTACTAGGCACTGTTCTAGATGCTTTACATGAAATATTGCATTTAATTCTCATAGTAACCTTGTAAGCAGGAATGTTATCCTCTCTTTAAAAATAAAAATACTGAGGCTTAGTGAAGCTATATGCACCAGTCATGCAGTCAGCAAGTAGAAAAAACAGAATGTAACCACTAGCCGGTTGAATCCAGAAACCCTGATTATAATCAATTCACTATAATGCCTTTCAAGAAATCAGTATTCAGTGGTCTGGGTCACTACATGACTCACTTTTACTGCTGCCAGTGATGGTTATATATGCTTTGTAACTTTATGTTAGTCACATACAATAAAATATCTGTCAACTGGAAAGCTCAGAGCACTGAGTTAATTGAATTTTTAAATTAAAATTTAGTAACCATTACATTGCCTTAATAAGTAGAGGAAACATAACACAACTGAATGCTTATTTTCAAATTTAGAATCTTTCAGGTTCTCAAAGACAGAATTTTGAATCTTAGTAATTTCAGGTATACCTTATTTTATTGTATTTCATTATATTGCACTTTGCAGATATTGCATTTTTTACAAATTGAAAGATTGTGGCAACTCATCATGGAACAAGTATATTGGCACCATTTTTCCAATGGCATGTGCTCACTTTGTGTCTCTGTGTTACATTTTGGTAACTCTCACAATATTTCCAACTTTGTAATATTTGGTGATTAAAAATTAACTGTTATGGTGATCTGTGATTAGTGATCTTTCATGTTATTATTGTAATGTTTTGGGACACCCTGGACTGCACCCATAAAAGCTGGCAAACTTAACAAATATTGTGTGTGTTTTGACTGTTCTGCTGACTCCTTTCCCTCTGGCCTCCGTATTCTCTGAGTAACAACAGTATTGAAATTGGGACAATTAATAATGTTACAAAGGTCTCTAAGTGTTCAAATGAAAGGAAGTTTCCCACATGTCTCACATTTAATCAAATATCAAAAATGATTAAACTTAGTGCGAAAGACATGTCTAAAGACCCCATGGGCCAAAAGCTCGGTCTCTTGTGTCAAACAACCAAGTTATGAATGCAAAGGGAAAATTCTTGAAGGAAATTAAAAGTGCTCACTCAGTGAACACATAAATGAAAGAAAGCAAAATAGCCTTATTGCTGATATGGAGGAAGTTTGAGTGATCTGGATAGAAAATCACACTAGCCGGAACATTTTCTTAAGCCAAAGCCTAATCCAAAGAAAGGTGCTCTTTAATTCTATGAAGGCTGAGAGAGGTGAAGATATGACAAGAAAAGCTGGAAGCTAGCAAAAATTGGTTCATGAGGTTTAAGGAAATAAGCCATCTTCGTAATGTGAAAGTGCAAGGTGAAGCAGCAAGTGGTGATGGAGAAGCTGTAGCAAGTGATCAAGAAGATCTAGCTAGGAACATTGATAAATCTGGCTAAACAACAGATTTTCAATGCAGATGAAACAGGCTTCTATTGAAAGAAGATGCCACTGCGCACTTTCACAGCTAGATAAATCAATGCCTGGCTTCAAAGCTTCAAAGTACAGTCTGACCCTCTTGCTAGGGGTGAATTCAGCTGGTGACTTTAAGTTGAAGCCAATGCCCGTTTACAATTCCCTTAGTCCTAGGGTCCTTAAGAATACCATGGAATACTATGCAGCCATAAAAAGGATGAGTTCTTGTCCTTTGTAGGGACATGGATAAAACTGGAAACCATCATTCTCCACAAACTGACACAAGAACAGAAAACCAAACACTGCATGTTCTCACTCATAAGTGGATGTTGAACAATGAGAACACATGGATACAGGGAGGGGAACATGACACACCAGGGCCTGGCGGGTGGGGGTCTAGGGGAGGAATAGCAGAGGGTGGGGGATTGGGGAGGGCTAGCACTAGGAGACACATGTAATCTAGCAAACCACCACCATGGATGTATATACCTATGTAACAAACCTGCACAATCTGCACATGTACCTTAAAGTATAATAAATAAAATTTTTTAAAAAAGAATTATGTTAGATCTTCTCCACCTGTGGTGTATAGATAGAAAAACAAAGGATGGATGACAGCACATCTGTTTGATGCATAGTTTACTAAATATTTCAAGCCCACTATTGAGACCTACTGCTCAGAAATATTGCTATTCACTGACAATGACACTGATCACCCAAGAACACTGATAAAGATGTACAGGACTTGATGCCATTTTCATGCCTGCTAACATAACATCCATTCTGCAGGTCATGGATCAGGAGTAATTTTGATTTTCAAGTCTTATGATTTCAGAAATACAATTCTTAAAGCTATAGCTGTCATAGGTAGTGACTCTAATGGATCTGGGTAAAGTAGATTTTAAATCTTCTGAAAAGAATTCACCATTCTAGATGTCTTTAAAAACATTTGTGATTCATGGGAGAAGGTCAAATATCAACATTAACAGGAGTTTGGAAGAAGTTGACTGTAAACCTCATAAATGACTTTAAAGAACTAAATACTTCAGCAGAGGAAGTACCTGCAAATGTGGTAGAAATAGCAAGAGACATCTAATAAGAAGTGGAATCTGAAGATGTGACTGAATTGCCTCAACTGCATGATAAAATTTGAATGGAACAGGAATCATTCTTATGGATGATCAAAGAAATAGTTTTTTAAGATGGAATCCACTCCTGGTGAAAATGATATGAGCATTGTAAGAATGACAATAGAGTATTTGGAGTAATATACAAACTTTATTGATAAAACAGCAGCAGGATTTGGGAAGATGGACTCCAATTTTGAAAGAAATTATACTGTGGCTAAAATGTTGTCAAACAGCATAACATGCTACAGAGAAAACTTTTATAAAAAGAAAAGTCAATCGTTGTGGGAGAATTTTTTTTGTTTAATTTTAAGAAATTATAATAGCCAGCCCAGCCTTCAGCAATCACCACCCTGATCAGTCCAGTAGCCATCAACACTTAGGTAAGACCCACCACTGGCTAAAGATTACAACTTGCTGAAGGCTCTGATGATTGCTAGCATTTTTTTTTGCAATAAAGGAGTTTTAAATTAATGCATGTACATTGTTATTTAGACATAGTGCTACTGCACACTTAATGGACAATGGCGTAGTGTTAATATAACTTTTACATGCCCTGGGAAACTGAAAACTGCACTGGACTCACTGCAATATTTGCTTTATTGTGGTGGTTTGGAAGCACAATTGCATATCTCTGAGCTATGCCTGTGTTTTTAAAGAAGGTAATTTTGGAATCAGTAGATTAGATAAATAGAAGTAAAAGGAAATATTCAGAGAAGTAGTTTCCATACATTAGGAAAAATGGTAAAAATCTGGACAGAGACAATTACAGAGAGGATGAGAAAAAGAGTCAAAATTTACAGGCCTTTCTAAGGGACATCTGAATGTAGTCGATGACTAGTTTCTTTCTGGAACTGTAAGATGAGGAGGTTTGATATTTTTTTATGTTTGAGGAGTTGATAACTTGTGGCATTGTGGAAAGAGAATGATGATCCAGAAGAGTTGGTTTTATGAGAAAAATCATGAACTCAGTAGAAAGAAATATGGATTTAGAGCCTTGGTGAGATGTCAGAGGTGCAGATAGAGAAGTAGGTGTTATCAACATATGGATGGTAGTTGTAGCCTTGCAAAAGGAGAAGATATATAAGAAGAGTAAAGAACAAAGAGGGAAAATTCTAAAAAAGGAAGAGAAAAATTAAGGGGGGAGATAAATAAAGCAATGAATAAGTAAGAAAAAGTTGCCATGTAAGTTGAAACCAGAAACATTGTGTCACCTGAAGACTAAGAGGAGAGAGAATGTCAAGTTGGGAATGGTGAATTTGAAAGGTTGTAAACAGGGAGAGAATATAATCAGTTTTGCTTAAACTGAACTAAATGAGAAAAAAGAAAGAAAGAAAGAAAGAATAGCAGCTGGAAGGTAGCATACTCTGAGAGAAAGGAATTGACCTCCACCAGGCTGTAGAATTGAGGATATGAAGAAAAAAGAGAGAGGAGGTCACTTGGCTAGAAACTGATGGTAGCTGGATATAAAGACAGGAGAAGGCAGGAGTCAAAGCTGATGTTTTGTTTCTATCTTGGTGAATTGTTTTCTGTTAACTGAGATGGGGAATAGCAGACAAGCTTGTTTGGGGAAATTTGGGAAGAGATAATGAGGTTTCCTTTAAATTCATTGAATGTGACATACATGTCTTAAAGACACTCAGGCGGCAATGTCCTGAAAAAGACTCAAGAGGGAGTTTTGGGCTGGAGTTATAATTGAGAGTGGGAAGAACACAGCTTCTAGGTAAATCATGAGGAGACTGGAGATTGCTTATTAAGAGCATATGAATGCTTGAGAAGAGTGCTTAGGATAGAAAACTGACAGCCGTGTGAAAGAAGTGGCACTAATGGGTAACCCTGGATAAAAATTTTTCTAAATATCTTCCTTGACATGTACAGTTAAAAAAAAAATTCTAAATATCTTCATAAAAGGTGACCAGCAGGGTCACAGTAAAGCCTTCTGGCTTGGAATGTGTGGTGGTGATTAGTAACATATAAACGGAGGTAAGGGGAAGAAAGAATGTGGGCTTAAAGGTGTTCCAGAATTGGATTCAAATAATGGATCTTTTAGTTGCATGTTTTGGAACTTTGGGAAATTTACTTAATCATGTTGACTTAGTTTCCTTATGTGTATGGTTATGGTAAGAAATTCTAATAAGGCACAGATCTGCACCTTGTAGGTGATCAGTAAGGCTAACTTCCTCCATTTCTCACTTTTTAATACTACTTTTGCTCTCTTTTCTCTTTCCTCCCTGTTGTGTTTTCAGTCATTTGCAATGAACACTGCTTTAGCTTTATGTAATCTCAAATTGAAACACACTTTTTCTTTTGTTAAGAAATTATACCTTACTCAGGATATGCAACCAGAAATTGAAATAACTGTTAGGATACTCAAATCAGCAGCACTCACTGAAGAATATCAGTTGAATAGGCTCTGACCCTAAGATGGGTCACCTACAACACAAGGGAATAATGAGAAAAACAGAGAGACAGAGAGAGAGGGAGAGAGAGAGAGGGAAAGAGAGAAAGAGGAGACAGTGATAGAAAAATTTTAAGACAGACTAATATGGTTTGGCTGTGTCCTCACCCAAATCTGATCTTGAATTCCCATGTGTTATGGGAGGGACCTGGTGGGAGGTGATTGAATTGTGGGGACAAATCTTTGCCGTGCTGTTCTTGTGATAGTGGATAAGTCACACGAGATTTGATGGTTTTAAAAAGAGGAGTTCCCCTGCACAAGCTCTCTCTCTGTCTGCTGCCATCCATGTAAGACGGGACTTGCTCCTTCCTGCCTTCCGCCATGATTGTGAGGCTATGTCCATGGACGTATTATAGAATCATTGAAAAAACTAGTAAAGATCTTAGATATTATGGAATCTGATATTTCTCATTTTGCTTTCTTTTACAGCAGAATCTTCTTCTGGTAGATAAAATCTTATACATATTGTTAAAAGAATTTCTCACATTGATGCAGGGATGGAAGCCACTGAGCCTTACTTTCTCAGTCTCCTTCAGTCCCCTACTTTGGATGGTCACTAAGGTACTGTAGTGAAACCTTAGGGCTCTGAAGCATGAAGTTTATAATCATGCTTTTAGTCCAACTACCTTATTTAAGGAAGGAGAAACTGAGTCACATGAAGGCAAGTAGTTTGCACTAGATCCTGGCAGAGCAGTCTTAACGTCTCCCCTAGGGCTTTTGTTGGAGTGCCCTTTTAAATCCTGCATCTTGAGCAAATTGCAACCTTACCACTTTATTTTTGCAACCAGTGTTCCATAAAAATGAGAAAATATTCATAATATAACTGCAGCCCCTCCATCTATTGGCAGAGTCTCAGGAGGATGACAATCACATGGGAAAAATACATAAAGCTTTTCATTCAGGGGACTAACTAGCCACTTGCCAAATTCAGTTAAGTAGGAGTGGTAGTTGGCCAGGGAGATGAGCCTGAATGAGTAGATTTCTTGAGGGCAAGCAATAAGTAGAAGTCTCTCACATGAAGATGTAGCACAGAATCCAAGCAGGACTAAATTGCATGTCTCAGAGCCAGAACTTAATGAGCACACCTTCATCTCTGATGCTTAAATGAGGAGACCACTGTTGGGCTTTTCAAAAGCTATCTCTGTGTGTGTGTGCATGCATGTGTGTGTGTATGTATGCATGTATATGTGTGTGCATGTGTGTGTATGTGTGTATGCATGCATGTGCATGTGTGTATGTCTGGCAAGTGTGTGTGCGCATATGTGTGCATATGTGCATGCATGTGTGGCAAGAGAATAAGAGGTCTGAGCTCTGCATGGTGAGGAGGCAACAAGGAGACATCAGGGGGCTTTGAGGATGAGGTTTGCTGGTTTTAGGAGGAAGGAAATTATGTAATAACTAATCTTTTCTAGGTTAAAATTTCAGATTTTACTCGAGTGGAATATTCAGCTGATTTAAAATAATTTTCTGAGTATCTACTACATCCAGAAAGTTGTATGGTGAGCTTTGGATGACCAAAATAAGTTATTTCCTTTAGTAATTAAACATAGTGAGAGAAATAATCATGCAAGTAAAAACTGAAATAGCAGTTTATTCATTTTTTCTTCATAGTCTTGTATGATGCTTAACTCAGTGTATTTACTTACTGAATGTATGTATAGCCCATCAACATCTGAAAAAGATTTGAACCAGTCACAAAACACTTAAAAGTATATTAAGAGAAAGAGAAATCAGGAATAGAACAGAAAGAAAAATATAATTTTGGGCTGCAAAAGAGGATTGCTTTAAATTGGTTTCAGGTCATGAGTCTACCACTTATTACTTGTGTGAAGGCTTGGAAGTTATGTAAACATTCTGTCCTTCAGTCTCTTCATCTGTAAAATGGTGATAATGTCTACCTTATGGATTGCTGCGAGGAATAAATGACAACACATCTAAAGTTGTGATCGATAAAGTTTAATTATTATGCTTTGCTTTCTGAGAAATTTTTTCTGTATTTCCTTCCCCCTGTTTAAATTGCTATTGGCTTTTGATGCATTTGCTTTACTGTAGGTGTTCATTTTGTGTGTGTATAATGTACTTCATTAATGGAATCATAATTTTCTGAATATAGTAAGGGTCTTTCATTCATAATTAATTTTAGTTTTCTTCTACCTGCATAGACTGATTTTTCTAGGTTTTTACAATCAATTTTTGGTGATTATTATCACTAAAATTACAGCATGGACTTTTAAACACATTTGACCATAATTCACAGTGAAAAGTATTTTTAATTTCTATGCCCACTACACATGTCACTCATATACATACACAAGAAAAGAGAGGGCAAGAGAGAGATAAATACACATCTGCACATCATTGGGGATTAGAACTTCATGTAACAGTATTTCCCTTACTATGTGAACGATTAAATATCTAATCAGCCATGACTATAAATCCTGATAGAAGGCTCTAAGTGTGCTGATAGGCATTACTGACTGTGAGTTTCACTAAATTGACCTGGCTGGGTCATGCAGTTGATGATCCATTAATGTTAATATTGTTAAGACTTTTCTCTTAGGCTCAGCAGATTCTCAGGGAGGTTGCTACTAATTTCCTGTATAGATGGTCAAGGGCTGATTGCCAGCATTTTGGGAGCACAGTGGGGAAAAATGCTTGGGATTTCAGCATCCAAATGCACTTACTTTATTCAATGCAATATAACAAGTCTCAATTCTATCTGGTGAGCCACATCACAGACTGTTTTTACATTTTCAGAAAATAAATCTTCTGTTTCTTGCCAGAGGAAGAGAGAAGTAGTTACCTGATTGTATGGACTGTATGGAGTACTGTCTGATCTTTCATCTTTTTTTGATTGTTGAGACAGAATCTTGCTCTATTGTCCAGGCTGAAGTGCAGTGGGAGTGATCTTGGCTCACTGCAACCTATTCCTGGGCTCAAGCCATCCTCCCACTTTAGCCTCTTGAATAACTGGGAATACAGGCACGGCCTGTGCCTCCATGTCTAGTTAGTTTTTGTGCTTTTTATATAGATGGAGTTTCGTCATGTTGCCCAGGGTGGTCTGAAACTTTTAGGCTTAAGCAATCTAGCCACCATGGCCTCCCAAAGTGCTGGGATTACAGGCATGAGCCATGTGTGTGATCATAATCTGATCTTTGTAGTTGATTCCTACACAGATATTCAACTAATCTTTGTAATTTTAGCCCTATTCATTCCCTCTTTTAGAGTACTGATGTCACTAATTCCTGAACCTACTGGGAATTCGGCAGCCTCAAATTGATTTGGTTTTCAGCTTTCACCCCATCAGCCTATGGCTTTGTATTCTCAACTTTTCCAAATATTGATCTCTCATCCATTTATTTTTTAGACCTGAAAAGTTTGCTGCTGATGTTCTCTCTGCCTGTCTACATATCTTTTGTGATTATGCTCAAAGCTTCTTTACTGTCAGTTTAGTGGAGTTTTGGAAGGGGTTGAAAGTAAATATGTATATTCAGTGCACCATCTTTAATCGAAAATTCTTTTCCATCTGTACACTTCAGTAGTAGCTATGTGTCTTTGAGCAAGAATAAGGCAATAGTTAGACCTTGTAAAGTGATAAGATACTTTTTTGTGGGGGACGGTATGAAAAGTATCTTACAAAGTTCCTGTAACATTAAAAGCAGAGGTGACATTCAAAATATTTAACAAGCATTACAGCATGGGCACTGACTACCTAGATTTATCATGATTTTTGTTTCATTTCAAGACTATTAGAGTCTCAGGAGAAAGAAACCTATTTCATGTTTCTTATTTTTTCACGTTTATGCATGGCCTATTATCAGGAGCCAATCATTGTTTCTACTAATCTTGCAGATAAAGTCAGTGGCTTTTCATTACTCTTATTGATAATTCCTATAGATTTGTACTTTAAAAATTATTATTCTAATTTAATTTGGGCTCTATATCACTGTGGATGTGACTTTTTAAAAATGTCATCCTCTTATCCTGCTACATGGTTAGGATGCGATAAGTCGTGTAGAAAAGAATCGATGGAGCCGGCTGCAGTGGCTCAAACCTGTAAATCCCAGCACTGTGGGACGTCGCGGCAGGTGAATCACCTAAGGTCAGGAATTTGAGACCAGCCTGACCAATAAAGTGAAACCCCATCTCTACTAAAAATACAAAAATTAGCTGGGCGTGGTGGCATGCACCCATAGTCCCAGCTACTTGGGAGGCTGAGACAGGAGAATTGCTTGAATCTGGGAGGCAGAGGTTGCAGTGAGCCGAGATTGTACCACTACACTCCAGCCTGGGTGATGGAGCAAGACTCCATCTCAAAAGGAAAAGAAAAGAAAAGAAAGCAAGGGGAACATTTTGGGATCACTGAGCTATTATCTCCCCAAAAAAGCCTTGGGAATGAGAATCTCCATTGGTTGCAGTACATGGCAATTACTCTTTCTCCAAATGGAGTGAAAAAGTATGTACATTTGAGGACCAGGAATAAATGTGAGTGTTTGGTAGCCACTTCACTTCTTCAAAGTGTAAGCTCTGAAAGAGTGTTAAGGAGAAATAAGAAAAGGAAAAGCATCTTATACAATGTAATTTTACACAACATCATTGGGTTTTCCTCACATTTTCTGGGTAGAACAGAATGCTATATCCCCTTGAAGAGGTATTTTCTTTCTGGCCTAGTTATATGTTTCTTTTTCTTCACTACATTAACAGTCGTACAAGCACCTTATGCAATTTCAGTGAATTGTTGCTCAGATCAATCAATAGAGTTCCAGTACTGACAATTTCTCAAAGCACATACCCCTTTAAAGTCACCTTGTGAGCAATTCTGTACAAGCCTCGTTTAAGGCTCCCTTGAAATTTAAGTACTCTGTACGAACGATGATGCCTAATCGATTTTCCACAGCAAATTGACCCCCTCAGACCTTGGGCAAGCATTGGAGCTTGCCACAATAAACTGAAATGGGAGCCTTTAGGATAAATGGTTGTGGGGATGGGGGGAGAAGATTCAGAGGGTGCCGACCTGCATTGGAGAAGGCTGACTCATTCGTCCTCCCAAATAGCCAGTTAGCATGGAAACTCTTGTAGTGGCAAAAGAAATAACCAAAATGCCTGTATTTCTTCTTTTGCTGAAAACTCTAGGCTCTTTAATTCACATTTTCTTGATATTTTGCCCTCAAGATGGAGAATACAACTAGGTTTGCTTATCATATTTTTAAGTAGAGTGTAAGTTTTTTTTTTCCCATTACAAGAGGAACATACTCATTCAAAAAGTGTAACCTACAGAAAGGCCAAAAGAAGTAGAGAATATTCTGCCATGTTCTTAACACACAGAAATAATTGTTGTTTCTGTATATTTTGGGGAGTCTTTTTTCTCCCTAGAAGTAAATTTTTGAATATATGAAAAAATACAGTTTTAAGCCTATTATTTCTAGAATTTGATTGCTTGCTTTTTCCTCTAGCATAAGGTAAAGGTATTGAAAATTCATTGTCAACATTCATTGTAAACATTGTATTTAATTACAGCCCAATATTTTATTGAATAGTGTTCTTTTACTATGGGATATTCAAGTTATTTCCAGTTATTTTGAATTTAGAATATGATAAAGAAAGTATTTCAAAGTAGTGAGCAAATGAAAATAATATTCTGAACACCATTATCCCAAAATGGGTACCACAAATTAGATTACCCTTCTTAACTTTTTTTCTCGATAAATTTCAGATGAATTGATTATTTAATATTTAAAATGGTATCAAAAAGGGCTAGCAGAATATAGGGTGAATATAAGGGTGAATTATATATAAGGGTGAATTATTATATAACCTTAGTACAGAAGGGAATTTCTAAGAAACAAAGCAGAGGTCACAAAGAAAATATTTAGTATATTTAACCATACGGAATTTAAAGGCTGCTTTTAAATATGGATACATACATAATGTTGAAGGAACTATGACAAATCAAACTATCTAAAAAGCTCTTAGAAATAAATAATTAAAAAGACAAAAAAGTGATATAAAATGGTCTAAAGTTTATGCATACGTGATACACCACAGAAAAGATGACAAACATTTAAGATGTTTGTATATCATAGTAACAAAAGACATGTAAATTAAAATACGTTGTTTTATCTAAATACTGGCAACATCTTGTGCTGTCATTACTGTGGGGAAATAGATATTTCCAAGCACACAGAGGAGTTGATACAACTTCCCTACAAGATACTTTAACAATATATATCAAAGACCCTAAATATTGGATACTTTCAAGAAATTAGGCCAGGCATACTGACTCACACCTATAATCCTAGCACTCTGGGAGGCTAAGATGGGAGGATCGCTTGAGGCCAGGAGCTGGAAACCAGTCTGGTCAACATAGTGAACTGTTCCACAAAAGAAAAATATCAAAATTAGCGGAGTCTGGTGGTGCCCTCCTGTAGTCCTAGCTATTCAGGAGGCTGCAGCAGGAGAACTGCTTGAGCCGAGGCTGCAGTGAGCCATGATCGTGCCACTGCATTCCAGCCTGGTGACAGAGCAAGACCCTGTCGCAAAAGAAGAAAAAAAGAAATTGAACTTCTTGTATTTATTCTAAGCATGCAATTAAAGAAGTGTCCATAGGTATGTACACATAGATATCTCCATGTTGTATATAATTCATAAACAGTTGAATGCAACCTAAATATCTAGCAACACTAGATTTTTAAAAAAACATATTGTCATGATCTTTTAATGGAAAGCCATGCAGTTCCTAAGTAAAGCGATGTACATTTATATATTATGGTATTATAGAATTGAAAAGAATTATTATTTTTTAATGAGAAAACCATTATTAAAGAAAATGTTATTTTATGGTAATCTATTTCTTGCATATATTTATGTTTCTGATCATTTGGAAAACATCTGGAAGAATCAGCCAGGAAATGTTAACGACGATTATTTCTGGGGAATGAGATTTGGCTGACATATCTCCCTCAGTCTATATTTTCTATTTTTTGCTTTATTAGAATCATGTATTTCTTAGCCTGTACTTGTTTAGATAATAAAAATATGTACATAATATTTCAACAAATACTTAAATCCATGTATTCAGCTGGGCGCGGTGGTTCACACCTGTAATCCCAGCACTTAGAGAGGCCAGGGTGGGCAGATCAAGAGGTCAGGAGGTCGAAACCAGCCTGGCCAAGATGATGAAACCCCGTCTCTACTCAAAATACAAAAGTTAGCTGGGCATGGTGGCGCGCGCCTGTAGTCCCAGCTACTCGGGAGGCTGAGGCAGAAGAATCGCTTGAACCCAGGAGGCGGAGGTTGCAGTGAGCCAAGATTGCACCATTGTACTCCAGCCTGGGTGACAGAGTGAGACTCTGTCTCAAAAAAAAAAAATTCATATATTCTTAAGTATAATTATATTTGTTATTTTTTACCTTAGGATACACAATTAGAATTGAGAAGTTCAGTTCAAAATGTGTGAATATTTTTAAACTTTTTGACATATATTGCAAGTTGTCTTGTATCAACATAGCAACTCCAGAAACAGTACCATAAAAGTGCCCATTTTTTACCATATTAATCTTGCCATCACAGGTGAAGTGATTATTAGTAAGAGTACATTTTCATATTTTAAAATGTTTGTTAAGCAGTAGAATTTTCACCATTGAAAATTGTTTCTTGGAAGGCATATTTGAAAAACCATAACAAGAGAGCTTATATTATAGGCAATAGGTTTTTAGATCATTATAAAAGGCCACATTAATTCCTTGGTCTATGTGGTGATAGTTATTCTAGGAGGGAAAGCAAATTGGAAGGCTCTGGAACTTCCTCACCCCAGGAAAGATAATTAAAACAAAATAACAGCCACCTCATCCTGAGGAAGAGTTCCTACCCTAAGGCTTTTAAGGTTTGCAGAGATGATCCTGTTAATCCACCATTTAACACACCATGATTGCCCTGAAAAAGCCGACTGGTCTTGGAGGGTGACAGTGGACTCTCATGAACTTGAACCAGTAGTTGTTCTGATTGCAGCTGTTGTGCCAGATGTGCTATCTTTGCTGGAGTAGATTAATCCTGCCTCAGGACATAATATGTGTCCACTGATCTTGTGAATACATTCTTTTCCATTTCTATCAGGAGGAAGGAACAGAAGCAATTTTCATTCACATGGGATGGAAAACATTTTACATTTATGATTTTGCCCCAGGGCTATGCTAACTCACTGGGCCTGTCCTAATATAATCTAAAGGGATCTGGATTGTCTGAACATTCCACAGAATATCAGTTTAGTTCACTGAATCAGAGGCATCATGTTTATGCAATCAAATAAGAAAGAAGTGGAAAGTACCTTAGAGGTACTTTGGAGAGTGAAAGAGAAATCTTGGGAAGCATCCTGCCAGATTAATGACATTTTTAGAGGTTCAGGGTTCTAGGGCATGCCACAATATCCCCTCACATTAAAGAAAAAATTTTATTTTGAATTTTTCACAACTAAGAAGGAAGCACAACATTGGGTAGACATTTCTGGGTTCTAGAAGCACATATTTCACACTTGAGGATATGACTCTATTGAATGAGCCCAGAGAAATAAAGCCCTTTGCACCTGATACAGGCTATAAAGTAGGCAGCCCTGACATTTGGGCTATATGTTTGGATAGTTCATATAGCATTAGAGATATCTATGATGAGAAAAAATGCTATGTAGAGTTTATAGCAAGCTGTGGTTTAAAAAACTACAATACAGACCTTGTGTGTTCTAAAGAAAAAAGTCATGTCATCTGCTGCAATGGATTACAAACCTTTTGATAGACCACTCATAACATGCTACTGCACCCTGATAAAGACAGAGCTCCCCACCATGAGCCATTATGCACCATTTGAGCAGAACAGCTCTTCAGAAGCTAGATTCTTTTTTTTTTTTTTTGAGATGGAGTCTTGCTCTGTCGCCAGGCTAGAGTGCAGTGGCGCAATCTTGGCTCACTGCAGCCTCCACCCGCTGGGTTCAAGCTATTCTTCTGCCTCAGCCTCCTGAGTAGCTGGGACCACAGAGGCGTGCCATCATGCCTGGCTAATTTTTGCATTTTTAGTAGGATGGGGTTTCACCATGGCCAGGATGGTTTCGATCTCTTGACCTCGTGATCCGCCCACCTCAGCCTCCCAAAGTGCTGGGATTGCAGGCGTGAGCCAATGCACCCAGCCAGAAGGTAGATTCTATCAGGCCCACAAGTCATACAGCTAGGCAGATCCAGCCAAGAATAAAGTCACTGTGATGACCACCAGGCAAGACCTCAGGAGTCATATGGAATGGAGGACTAAGACTGACCAGAACTGGACAGCCTACTGATTAAGTAAGAACACTTTAGTCATAATCGAAGACCCTGTCATCTATCATGGAAGATAGAATTCTATCAATAAATGAACCAGTACATTGTCCTGAAAATGCTGATGAATTACCTGTCAAACTTCTACTATTCAAATGAGTGGCGTCATTTTTCTAAGACTTGATATGTGAATTGTTTATATTATGAGGATGACTCTCAGTTAAATCTCAGAGCTTCCACAAGCTCTAGAGTGACACTGGCACTTAATAAGATATTGCATATACTTCCTACCTCTAATATTCTTTATATACCTTCTTGTTTAATTCCTCTACCACAGTTATCATCATCTAACATATTATATATTATTTATCTTGTTTATTGTCTCTCTCCCACCAGAATGTAAACTCAACAGGAGGAATGATTTCTATTTTGGTAACTGAACCTAAGACTGTACTTAGCATCCGGCAGTTGCTCAATAAATATTTTCTGAATGAATGAAAGATATATGGGAGTCTAGTGCAGTATCCTATTTCTATTTTGTCTGGTTAATAGGGTTATATTAGTACACTGAACTTGTAGTGAAATGAAATGGATTCTGCAGTTATAGCAATAGCTGGGAGTTACAGTAATAACTGGGAGAGGTAGAGAAGCTACTTTATGAAGGTGTTAACTATTTTCTGACTCTTTTGTTTATTCATTTGTTCTTAGAGACAGGTACTCACTCTGTTGCCAAGGCTGGAGGGCAGTGGCATGATTATAGTTCACTGCAGCCTCCAACTCCTAGGCTCAAGTGATCCTCCCTCCTCAGCCTCCCGAGTAGCTGGGACTATAGGGATGCCACCACGCCCAGTTTTGTATTTTTTTGTAAAGACGGGGTCTCTCTGTGTTGCCCAGGTTGGTCTCAAACTCCTGGGCTTATGTAACCCTCCTGCCTTGGCTTCCCAAAGTGCTTAGATTACAGGTGTGAGCCACTGTGCCCAGCTGGCTTTCTATTTGTTTATGTCCTTTCTTGAGGGGACAGCAGTGGCCCTGATTAACTATAGAGCCAGCTCTAGGCTACTTTATTTATAACAGGAAAAACCAAAAGTAGGAAAATTCTGACCTTTCAGGTGATTTTGAAGTTCTCCATTTGGTGAAGAAACACAGGTGCAGAGGCTGTTCCTACTGGTTTGAGGTTGCAACGTTTGAAAGCCATGCCATGGATGTGCAGCCTGGACTAGCTTCTCTCTGGATATTGGGAAATACTCTTTCACTTTTGCTTTTTCTTCTTCTCTAGTGTCTCTCTCTTATTTGAATTGGTATATCTTCACCCTCCAAGTGAGAGATAGGTACTTGGTAGTAGAGAGATAGGTAGTGAGAGATAGGCTCAAGAGTGAACAAAGGAGAGGTTATAGTTTGGTCAGCATATGAACATGCCAAAAATGGTGTGTGGATTCAGCTCAAGTTATTAACAGATGCAAGGCAGAATGGCAAAAAGGAAATTATTTATTATGTCCAACAGCATGCCTGAAGACAAAATAATTTATCGTGATCAAGAGACTATGCATGTCTCAAAGAATAGGTAATTAATAATGATGTTTCTGTACTCTTGGAATCAGACTTGAATTCAGTGGTTTCTGGGAATTCCAACAGCTACATCTTACCCACATTCAAATTAAATTCATATGAGCATTAAGCTAAAAGAAATGGTATTTGCCAATTTATTATTACAAATGGTCCCATATCTACTTTCTATCTTAGGAAATTTCTTGCCATGACAATGCAATGGAAACATATTTAAGCGATTATTTTTCTTAAGAATTTAAGGACTTGTTTAGGCTTGTTTTATTGATCCAGTCTGGAAAATATTAGGCCATGGCTCTAGAATGCTTCTTTTAATATATATATGTATTTTTTAAAATTTAATTTAATTCTATTTTATGTTCTGGGATACATGTACAGGGTGTGCAGGTTTGTTACATAGGTAAACGTGTGCTATGGTGGTTTGCTGCACCTATTAACCTACCACCTAGGTATTAAGCCCCACATGCAGTAGCCATTTTTCCTGATGCTCTCCCTCCCCACCGACCCCCTGAGAGTCCCCAGGGTGTGTTGTTCCCCTCCCTGTGTCCATGTTTTCTAATTGTTCAGGTCCCACTTATCAGTGAGTGCATGCAGATTTAGTTTTTCTGTGTTAGTTTACTGAGGATAATGGCTTCCAGCTCCATCTGTGTCCCTGTAAAGCACATTTTCTCATTCCTTTTTATGGATGCATAGTATTCCATGGTGTATATGTACCACATTTTCTTTATCCAGTCTATTATTTATGGGCATTTGGATTGATTCCATGTCTTTGCTGTTGTGAATAGTGCTGTAATTAATATATGCACGCGTGTATCTTAATAATAGAATAATTTATATTCATCTGAGTATATACCCAGTAATGGAATTGCTGGGTCAATTGATATTTCTGGTTCTAGGTCTTTGAGGAATCACCACACTGTCTTCCACAGTGATTGAACCAATTTACATTTTCTAGGTGAGAATTTTAAAATAATATTGCATTCCATTGCCAAATTTAAAAAAATAGCAAAATAAATCTAAATTCAAGTTCTTGATAACGTCTTCAATTTCAATATGGTTATATAAACTGCTATGCTATTCCACTAGAATATAATCACTTGAAATTCATTTTCTACTGAGGATTCATTACGAATGATAAAATTATCCCTAAGTACTATCACTAGAGTGAATCCAAGTGAATATTTGAACCTTTAGTGTCTAAAATAAGTATTTTTTTTCTAATTTGTCAAAATGCAAGAATTTGTAGCATGACACTTGAGGGAGTTGATTTAGCACAAAAATACTGACTTTTGCATCTTGTGAATTTTACCTTGAAGGAAATGTGGGATGATCTGAACTGCATTCTGTTCTATTCAAATTCTAGCTGTCTTTTCATAATGAATGACATGACACCAACAGGATCTGCCACCGATTGACCACTAGTAAATGCCAGAAACTTAATGAGGTAACTATATATATGTATACACACACACACACACACACACACACACACACACACACACACAAATAAATTAAACTATATATATTTATGATATATAGTTTAATTTATTCTTCATACATTCTGCTATGAATGCAACTATGAACAGTTGGTATTACCATCTCCATTTTATGGATGAGGAAACTGAGGATCAAATAATTTACATAATTGTATCCCAAGATTATGCAATCAGGAGGGGGGTTGGTCTCATATTCCAAGGCCAGTTTGTCCAACAGTAAAGCCTGTCCTCACCAATATTATGCTTTGCTACTTGTTACTGTAATAGCATCGTTTTCTGACATCTATACCATTGCTTAATGTTTACCTGGAAGTATCTGGAAAGGTGCCAGCAAGGTATCCCATCATTTTCCTGTCCCCTTTTTAAAACAGTTTCTTCATCCTATGAGCTAAATAGTTTTTAAAAAGAAACAATGAAAAAATTCAGATATACTACACACAAAAAAAGAATTATGTTCACTTAAGGACCCCATAGCATTTTAACAAGTCAAGGTGTACATGTGTCTTCTGAGATATAAAGACTTGCGTTTCAATCACAGGTTTGCCACTTATTGGTTGTGAGTCCTTGTTTGATATTCTGGTCACTTGCCTATCTGCTCTTTGATCTTTTCCTTGTACATTCTCTGCTCTATTCTGTATTGCAGGGCACTGACTTCATCAAACTGCATTTCACAGGTTCTTTTGCCTATTGGATTCTAGTTAGGATCAGCCAATGGAGGGCACTGGAAGAGAAAGGAAAGATGAAACAAGAAGAAAGCTTGTTTCTTTCTCTCCCACTCTCTTTGCTATAGTTAGTCCTTGGGCAGTGGCTCCATCTTCTTTGTAGTTTATAGTTCCTGCACTGTAGTGATTGTAGCTTACATCAGGCCACTCTAGCACTTGGAGTCTGGTAATAACACCTATTCCTTGACCCTTCAGTCCCAGGGCTGATGATGGCTTTTTGCTATTTCTGAGTTCTGAGTTGCTTCACTACCTCTTATTTGCTTCTTCAGCTCTGCCAATCCCTTTGAGGATAGTTCTCCATATTAAATATTTCCTACTGAGCTACTTATTGTGAATTCTGATTTGCTAACTGAAACTGACATAGCATGGTCAGTTATTCAACTTTACTGAGACTCAGTTTCTTTATTTACAAAATAAAAATGATAATAACTACTTGCAAGTTACTTTAATCCTTAGCTAGAATAACTAAGGAAAAAAAAGACATATTAGTAAAATCAAGAATGAAAAAGATATTACAACAGATGACTCAGATATAAAAAGGATCATGAGACTATTATAAACAATTATATGCCAAAAATTATATAATCATGAAGAAATTCATACATTCCTAGAAACATACAATTTATCAAAACTGCATCAAGAAGAAATAGGAGCCCTGAACAGACTAATAACTAATTTGTTATTAAGATTTAAGCTGCAAACAACAAAACCTCTCAACAAAGAAAAGCTCATAACTAGATTTTACAGGTGAATACTGTAAAACATTTAAAGAATTAATGACAATTCTTCTTAGAATCTTCTGTAAAATAGTAAAAGAGAAAACACTTCCAAACTCATTTTATGAAGCCAACATCACATAGATGCACAATTTCTCAAAAAAATACTACTAGCCAATTAAATTCAACAGCACAGGAAACAAATTAGCACCATGACAAATTGTGATTTATCCCTGGGATTCAAGTTTGTTATAACATATGCAAATTAGTCAATATGATACACCGCATTAACAAAATGATAAATAGAAACCACACGACCATCTCAATAGATACAGAAAAAGTATTAACAAAGCTCATTATTTATTCATGATAAAAACTCTCAACAAAAGAGGTATATAAAGAACATACCTCAACACAATAAGGGCCATTTATGGAAAACCCACAGCTAATTTCATAATCAATGGGTAAATACTGAATGCTTTTCTTTTAGTTAGTAGCAAGGCAAGGATGCCCTCTCCTACCACTTCTATTTGACATTGTACTGATAGTCCTAGCCAAAGCAATCATACAAGAAAAATAAATTGCCATCCAAATCAGAAAGGAAAGAGTAAAATTATCTGTTTATAGATGGTAAGATCTTATATGTAGAAAACCCTAAAGACACCATTAAATACTATTAGAACTAATAAATCAATTGATTAAAGCTGCAAGAAACAAAATTAATATGCAGAAATCAACAGCATTTCTTTACACTAGTACCAAACGATTCAAAAAAGGATTTTTTTATTAAAAAAAATCACATTTATAATAGTATCAAAAAGAATAACATACTTAGGAATAAATTTAACCAAGACACAAAAGATATGTTCATCGAAAACTATGAAACATCAATGAAAAACATTGAAGAAGACACCAACTAATGGAAAGATATCTTTTGTTCATGGATTGGAAGAATTAATATTGTTAAAATAATCTTATTATCCAAAGAAATCTATAGAACAGATTCAGTGAAATCCATATCAAAATTCCAATGGCATTTTTCACAGAAATTGGGGAAATAGTTTTTAAATCCTAACTCAAAGTCTGGGTGAGTGAAAGCAATCACTTCTGGTATCAGGGGCAAAAGAGCACCAAAAGTTTTCACCCTGGGTGAATCCCTTGGCCAGACTCTTCAGCACCTCGAGAATGGCAAAGCTAAGTCAACAGAGCACGCTTGATATGGCCAGCACAGGAAGGTTGAGAAAAGGACCTCAGAGAGAAAAGAAATAGTATGTGGAGGAATTTTTCTGGAAACTTGCCTATATATTGAGCTGAAGAGAATCCTAACTTGAGTTCCCCAAAAGACCTGTTCCAACCACAATTTCATATCACATAGGAAGATGGGGAAAAAATGAGAATGACTATATAACTCATGTAGTATTTTGGTAAAAGTCATGTAGAAAGAACGAACTGTGTCCTTGTTCCAACTCTATTACTGGTTTACCTGGTGACACTCTATTTCTCCATCTGCAAGTACTTCCTGACCCAAAGAGCTGGGCTTTGCTAAGGTGAAATTTAATTTGATAAATATTTATTAACCTTTATCATGTGCCTAGTAGTGGTATACATCTAGGGATGCAGCAAAGTGATTTCATTCCAGTGAGACAGACAATTAAAAAAAAATAACAAAAAACATACTTGAGCAGCATGGATAGTATGTTAGATGGTGATAAATTTTACAGAAAGAATAAAGAATAAAGAACCTTTGTGGGGAAAGGGTCATATTTTAAATAAAATGATCGGGGAAGGCCTCAATACAGAATATTAAATATGGGTAAAAACTAAGTAAATGAAGAAATAAGCAATTGTCTTTCTAGGGATAGATCATTTAAACAGAGAAGAGACAAAGCAAATGTTCTGATGCAGGAATGCTCAACAGGTTTATGAACTAACAAAACAGCCAGCATGTGGATGGAAGAAAGATGACAGAGGATTCAGAGATGTAATTGCATGGGGTAGGGTGCAATAGATCTAAAGGGTCTTGGAGACTACTTTGGCTTTACTCAGTGAACAGCAAAGCCATTCAAGTGTTTTGAGCAGAGAAGTTATATTACCTAATTTATGTTTTAACATGATGCCTGCAGTTTCTGGCTGTTGGCAGGATGAAGCAGGGCAGGAGGGTGACAGGGGAGATGGTTAAGAGAGCCCAACTCCCACCTGCTTCTCTCTGTGCCACTGGCCTCTCCTTGTTGGTCGTACACTTCCTTCCTAACCCCCACTCCCACTGCTCTTTTACTTCAAGTTCTCTTATAATGCTCTTTCTAATTTTCTCAGAAAAAAGAGATAATAAACTCATTTATTTTGAATTGCAAATGATATATAAGCTTTGTTGAATAAGCAGAGTGTGTAGCTTAAACAAAAAGAAAGAAGCTCTAATTGCAGAATTACAGATATAATTGGCAATATTTTATTTGGGTCAGAGGGCCTTTTGAACATACCTAAATGACTGTATACAAGTACCCAGATACTCTGAGTAATGAGGCCAGCTTCAGTTTAAATCTTTTATAATAAAAGGCAAGTTGTACACACAGAAATGCAAACAGAAGACCAGGCTTCCTTACAAATCTCACAGGATAATAGAATATTACATTCATACTATCAACCTTAATCCATTTACTTACTATGTCGTTTGTGGCTTTCACTTCCTTAATCTGACTCCAATCAATCTCTTCCTGTTGTTAGGACATTCAACTTTGATTTTGAGACGTGATTTGGTCTTCTAATTTGTTTCCAGTGCTCCAGGCTTAATGCCCAACCAAACCAATTTTCACACTAGAATGAGCTTCCTAAAATGCAAAAAATAAAAAAAAAATAAATAAAAAATTGTCATGGCTCTCCCTTGCCTTAGGATAGTCCAGTCTCTTTGTCCGATGCATGAGTTCCATTAGGAAACTAACCATCCCACCTCCGTGTTAATACTTTCTACATATGTTTTCTGCTCCAGCCACACTCTATGCTGACTTTTTCCTCTGGGGTTTGGTGCTCTCTATTTTCTTTTCAGTAAACATTCTTATTCTCTTCATCTCCCTACTTTCCCCAACTTCTCTAACAGCTCATTTCTATTCATTCTTCAGAATTTGGTATAGACATCAACTCCTATGAAAAGCCTTCCCTGATGCCTATGACTCAGATTCCTCTTCCAAGGGTTCCCATAGCAACCTTCTCTGGCATTTTCACACTTAACATAGCAAAGAGATTTTCTGTTAGTTGCTGGTTTGCCCTCCCCATTAGATTTTGAGTGCTTAAGGTCCGGAATCTTGCTTTATTTGAGTGTCTACAGTGGCTAAGAAGGCATCGAATACATAATAAAACATTAATAGATGATTGAGAATATAAATGAAAGCTGTATATAGAACTTCTTATGAAAGTCAAAACATGAAACAAGAGAAAATGATACTATTATTCTCCAAATAAGCCAGTTGTTTAGAAGAAATATAACTAACTATTCCTGATGCTGAGGCCAAAGGGAAGTTTCTCCCTTGGATCTTAGAAGATGCACTAAGAGTATATAATAGGCTTAAATGCTATGTAAAAAGAAGTAAACAATTACCCTAGTGGTTACAATAAATTGGTGCCACTAATCTTTAATTTGCTGAAGTTAGTGAAGCTGGACATGATGATGACTTTAGTCTTTTTCCAGTTTTAAGTAGTGTTTAAATAGTGATGATCAATGCAATGTAAATTCTCTGCAAAAAGTTTACATATTCATTTGTAGGTAATTTTATAAAACCCAAACATATGCTAAAAAAAACCTTTTTAAACAGAACATTTGTCTAATTTAACACTACTTTAGGTAAATAATTCTTCAGTGTAAAATAGAGAATTATATGTGATAATTTAAAGAAATTCTTTATGATTATGAAAATGCAGTATAAAAAGCCCAAATAACAATAAGCATAATGTTAAATTGCATTTTTTCAAGGCCATTAAGCAATTAAATCATGTTTTTCTTTCAATTAGCTATAAATTCTTTAAATCTAAAAATAAAATTGAAAATGGATATGGACCTCTTTTTTCATTTTTAAAAATGTTATTTGAAAATAGCAATCATTGGCCAATTGATCATTATTATTACTTCCTTTTGGGTTAAGAGTAGGTTATTTTAGTCACTTTAGGTTCTCATTAGGTTCTAGGGCTTAATTACAGTTTTTCAAACCCTGAAATTTCTTATCCACAGTGTGACCCCAGCCTGCCTGCTTTCAAGACCTATTTTCATGGTCTCGAGGCTCTAGAGGGAAACTTTCTGAACTCATGACAGCTCCCTCCTGAGATCCCTGCCTTAGCAATAAGAGACAATCAACTAAATACCTTATTTGTATTCTCTCAATAAACTAAAAAAAAGAAACTGAGGCAAAATTAATATAAGTAGAGTTTATTTGGACCATGCTTTGGAAAGCAATCTGGAAGGATAGAGTCAAGTTGTCCTAAATATGTATTTCAATTAGCAGCAGTTACCAATGTATTTCCTTTTTGTTTTTCAAAGCTCAGCTTTCTGATATATCGAATGGATTTCTAATGAAAAAGAAGAGGCAGTTCCTGAATTGCTTACCAATAATTTACATTAAAATAGCATAATCTGTTGATTAGCTAGGTATACATTATTCTTTGTATGACAAATTCCATGGCCAGGCACAGTTGCTCATGCCTGTAATCCCAACATTTTGGGAGGCCAAAGCAGGAGGATTACTTAGGCCCAGAAGTTTGAGATCAGCCTGGGCAACATAGCAAGACCTCATCTCTACTGAAAATAAAAAATAAAAGAAAATAAAATAAATTAGCCTGGTGAGGTGATGCATGCCTGTAGTTCCAGCTACTTTGGAGGCTGAGGTGGGAAGATTGCTTAAGTCTGGGAGCTTGCTGGCTGGAGTGAGCCCTGATCATGTCATTGCACTCCAGCCTGGGCAATAGAGCAAGAGTCTGTCAAAAAGAAAGAAAGAAAGAGAGAAAGAGAGAGAGAAAGAAAGAAGGAAGGAAGGAAAAGAAGGAAGGAAGAGAGAGAGAGAGGAAGGAAGGAAGAAGGAAGAAAAAAAAGGAAAGAAAGAATGAATGAATGAAAAGAAAAAAGAAAGAAAAAGAACTAAAATTCTAGAAATATGAAGATAATGGGTGAGACAGCTAGTCAGGAACAAAATTACTTTAAACAATTGCCCTCAGGCATGGGGAAGGAGATGGCATGACTGAAGTCCCACACTCCTGTCTCTCTCTGGGTCTGATACATTTTTCATACTTTACGCAGCTCAGACTGTTGTGAAAGATTTTTCTTAAGTTTTCAGTCCAAATCATCCTCTAAATTGCTGTGTAAATCTGGTCAAGGAACATCATCCCTGTAGTTATATTAAAGGAGGTGTTTGGATAAAAGGTTCCCTAAATTTCATTTCATCTTTACTGTCTTAAGTTTTGAGACTATGATTGTACAGGGAATTTTAATTATATCTATAAATTTTTCAGCCGGACAAGTGCTGAACTGGATGCCTTGGGCAAGGTACACCTCTTTGATCCCCTAGACTGATGTTATCAGTACTTGGACCTCCTTTTTAGGAGTAAGCTCTTTGAGGCTCCTAGGATGCCTTAAAAGAACACATACAATTTTTGGGCATAAAAATGTTTACTGCCTCTATGTCACCCACCTTCCCATGGAAGTAAGGTAATGTCTCAGTCTAATCTTGCTCGAGAGAGATACTTTCATGAAGAAATCACCTCAATAATGAAGAATTTTCTATATCTGGTCATCATAGTAATCTTCACTACAAAGGTGATAAAAGGAGACATCTGCTGAGATTTCAAGTTTCACGTAGACTAGATTCCAAGTTTAGAATCCTGTCAATTTATAACTGCACATTAAAGATTCTAGGGTATTTTACATTTAATTGGAGCTAGTGAGAACAAAAAGGAAGAAAAAAAGGGGAGAGTCATTATGCAAACCAATTGCTATTTAAATCTCTTTGGCCTTGAGGACATGAGACAGAGTAAAGCAGGAAAAAGAAACATGCACTATCTAACTTCAGGGGTCCTGCAAACCCTGGTTACAGCTGTATCTGAAATCAGTAAAGCAAAACTATGACTGCAGAACTGATATGGAGATTTAAATGATAGTTGTTGATGACATAATTTGTGGTTAGACTGGATGTAGAGTGCAAAAGAAAGAGAAAAGTCAAGAATTACTCTCTTTCCGAACTGAGTAACTAGGATAGAGACATCAATTTTAATGAAGAAGACTATTGACACATCATGCATTAATGCTAAGCTTGTTTTGTGAGATAAATTGTTCATGTTTCCATGTCCATCCATGACCTGGAATAGTTGCAGAATCATCAAATTTATCTTCTTCTTCTTTTTTTTAATTTTACTTTAAATTCTGGGCTATATATGCAGATCTTGCAAGATTGTTACATAGATATACACATGCCATGGTGGTTTGCTTCATCCATGTCCCCATCACCTAAATTAGGTATTTCTCCTAATGTTATCCCTCCCCAATCTCTCCACCTGCTTCTATCCCTCCCCTAGTCTCCCACCCCCCAACAGACCCAGTGTTTGATGTTCCCCTTCCTGTATCCATGTGTTTTCATTGTTCAACACCCACTTAGGAAAGAGAACATGCGGTGTTTGGTTTTCTGTTCTTGTGTCAGTTTGCTGAGAATGATGGTTTCCAGATTCATCTATGTCCTTGCAAAGGACATGAACTCATCCTTTTTTGTGACTTCATAGAATTCCATGGTGTATATGTGTCACATTTTCTTTATCCAGTCTATTGTTGATGGGCATTTGGGTTGGTTCCAAGTCTTTGCTATTATAAACAGTGCTGCAATGGGCATATGTGTGCATGTGTCTTTATAACAGAACAATTTATAATCCTTTGGGTATATACACAGTAATGTGATTGCTGGATCCAATGGTATTTCTATTTCTAGGTCCTTGAGGAATCACCACACTGTCTTCCACATGGTTGAACTAATTTACACTCACACCAAGAGTGTAAAAGCATTCCTATTTCTCCACATCCTCTCTGGCATCTGTTGTCTCCAGATATTTTAATGATTGCCATTCTAACTGGCGTGAGATGGTGTCTCAATGTGGTTTTGATTTGTATTTCTCTAATGAGCAGTGATGATGAATATTTTTTCATATGTTTGTTGGCCTCATAAATGTCTTCCTTTGAAAAGTGTCTGTTTACATCCTTCAACCACTTTTTGATGGGGTTGTTTTTTTCTCATAAATTTGTTTTAGTTCTTCGTAGATTCTGGATAGTAGCCCTTTGTCAGATTGGTAGATTGCAAAAATTTTTCCCATTTTGTTAGTTGCTGGTTCGCTCTGACGATTGTTTCTTTTGCCATGGAGAAACTCTTAAGTTTAATAGATCACATTTGTCTATCTTGGCTTTTGTTGCCAATGCTTTTGGTGTTTTAGTCATGAAGTCCTTGCCTATGCCTATGTCCTGAACGGTATTGCCTAGGATTTCTTCTAGGGTTTTTATGGTATTAGATCTTAGGTTTAAGTCTTTAATCCATCTGGAGTTAATTTTTGTATAAGATGTAAGGAAGGGCTCCAGTTTCAGCTTTCTGCGTATGGCTAGCCAGTTTTCCCAACACCATTTATTAAACAGGGAATCCTTTCCCTGTTCCTTGTTTTTGTCAGGTTTGTCAACCATCAGATGATTGTAGGTGTGTGGCATTAATTCCAAGGCCTCTGTTCTGTTCCTCTGGTGATATCTCCGTTTTGGTACCAGTACCATGCTGTTTTGATTACTGTAGCCTTGTAGTATAGTTTGAAGTCAGGTAGCATGATGCCTTCAGCTTTGTTCTTTTTGCTTAGGATTGTCTTGGCTTTGCGGGCTCTTTTTTGTTCCATATGTTTAAGGTGTGTTTTTCCAGTTCTGTGAAGAAGGTCAATGGTAGCTTGACAGGGATAGCCAATCTATAAATTACTTTGGGCAGTAGGGCCATTTCACGATATTGATTCTTCCTAACCATGAGCATGGAATTTTTTTCATCTCTTTGTGTCCTCTTATTTCCTTGAGCAGTAGTTTGTAGTTCGCCTTGCAAATTGGATAAAATGTCAAGACCCATTTGTATGCTGTATTCAGGAGACCCATCTCACATGCAAAGACACACATAGACTCAAAATAAAGGGATGGAAGAAGATTTACCAAGCAAATGGAGAGCAAAAAAAAAGCAGGGGTTGCAATCCTAGTCTCTGATAAACGGAATTTAAACTAACAAAGATCAAAAGGGACAAAGGAGGGCATTACATAATGGTAAAAGGATCAATGCAACAAGAAGAGCTAACGATCCTAAATTTATATGCACCCAATACAGGAGTACCCAGATACATAAAGCAAGTTTTTAACTACTTACAAAGAGACTTAGACTCCCACACAAAAATAGTGGGAGACTTTAACACTACACTATCAATATTAGACAGATCAACAAGACAAAAAATCAACAAGGATATCCAGGACTTGAATGCAGATCTGGACCAAGCAGACCTAAAAGACATCTACAGAACTCTCTACCCCAAATCCACAGAATATACATTCTTCTCAGCACCATATCACACTTACTCTAAAATTGACCACATAATTGGAAGTAAATCACTCCTCAGCAAATGCAAAAGAACAGAAATCATAACAAACAGTCTCTCAGACCACAGTGCAATCAGATTAGAACTCAGGATTTTAAGAAACTCATTCAAAACCATACAACTACATGGAAGCTGAACAACCTGCTCCTGAATGACTACTGGATAAATAATGAAATGAAGGCACAAATAAAGATGTTCTTCAAAACCAATGAGAACAAAGACACAACGTACCAGAAGCTCTGGAAAATTTATCTTATTAAATGATCCCTGCAACTTGGCTTTTTCAAACCGTTGTCATTGTTGTCATTTATAAAAGACAAAGCATTCTCAGAGATGGAGAACCAGCCAAATCACCTGAAGTAAGGTATTGCCATCATAAGAAAAATATTCAAGTGCTGGTGTTTGATGAGAAATTTCAGAAAAATGACAAGGCTGCTTGCTCCTATGAAACTCCAACATACCTTCTCCCTTAAAATAAACCTTAATGATTAATTGTCAAAAAGAACCGTGACATTTTGCAGACATTTATGCATAAAGTTAGACAACAGTTTGGTTCTGTGGAATCAGGCCATAACTTGTTCCAGGGACAGTGTTAGTGCCCTCAGAATACACTATTTAAATAGATTACAATGCCCACCAAAGTTGTGCAATCCACTGGCCTTGACATGTCATTCCAATTCCACTGAGAAGAATTATGGAGAGTGCAAAAATAAATTTGTGCAGGTGGTGATTGTAATGAAGAGCCACAGTGTGTATACTTTACTTAAAATTGTGTGAAAAACAAAGTGAATAAATAAAAATCTCCAAAATAACATTTTACAAGAAATATCTAGCATGTTTCCATTCATTTCTTTTCTTTTTGGAGGGGCCAAAACTGTGTAACATGGACACCTCTAATTGCAAGGAAGGCCGGGATTTTGTGTTTTCTTTGTTTGTTTGTTTTGTAGCCTGAGAACACTGATGCTCCAGACAGATAAATCTCTTAATAACACAGAGGAGAATGAATAATTTGGTAGGCAACCAGCACTAGTAGTGTCTGCCGTATATACCCCTTTCTTTCTTTATATAATCTAACTGGGTTAACCATTTGTTTTCTTTGCAAAAAGCACTTGGATACCTGCAAAAAATTCCAGTTAGCATTTGAGAAATTGTCCAATGATGACATTTTATATATAAAATGCACGTTGTCACAATAAGAGGTAACAAAGAGAAAGACAAGACAATCGAGTTTTTGTTTCTTTGTTTTCCTTTTAATATAGAATGGGCTATGAGAACATTATTTTTAAGACTAATGCCTTATTCTAATCTTTGGTTTTACTAGTTCAGTTATTAATTTATGGAAAATGAACTAAAGAAAAACATGTCAATAAAACACATTTATTCTTTATTAGTGTAAAAAAATGTAGTGACCAGAATTACTATTATCTAAGTACCCTCAGACATGGTAGTGCATACAAAACACTTAGAGCAGTATTTTGATATTTGTTAAGCAATCAATCATGCCACTTGATCTTTTTCATTCTCAACATATCCTGGAATACTTGGAAAGCCAAATTCAAGATATGAATGTTCTGGGCAGCATAGCAAGAACTTGCCTCTATAAAAAAAAATTAAAAATTAGTAAAGTGTGGTGATGCTGGCCTGTAGTCCTAGCTACTCTGGAGGCTGAAATGGGTGGATCACTGGAACCCAGAAGATTGAGATTGCATGAGCCATGACGGCACCACTACACTCCAGCCTGCACAACAGAGCAATAGACTGTCTCTAAATAAATAAATAAATAAATAGAAATACAACAGTTTTTGGAAAACATAAAATCAGAGTAAAATAAATTAGTTAGACATGAATAAAATAGGCCATGTGGAACCCAGAGAAGTGTCATTATTCCAGAATACACCACTTTGATGGGCAAAATGCTTATTTTCCACATAATCTCTGCCCCTTTTTCTCTGTCTATATGCTCCCTACCTGCTTTTCCTTCTCTGTCTGAGTCTTCCTCTCTTTTCATGTGAGGATAAGATTTGATAAATGATGCTTCCTGGTCTCTGGTGTATTATTTCTAAAATCACATTGATAATGACAGGAGGCAGGAAAATACTGGGTAGAAGAGGGTGGTACCCGGCAAAGGCCCCACCCTCAAGCCTGGAAACACGCAGCCCGAAGTGGGAACAAGCATTCCTGGTTTTCCTGCCCAAATGTTGCCTCTTCTAAGACCACTCTGGCCTGTCATGCTGCTATCCTCTGTCCATATAGACCCCACGCTTCACAAGCAGAGAAACACAGGAACAGAAGAGAGGCAGAGTGGCAGAGCAGTTCAGCAGAAGAGAGAAGAGAGGGAGCATCTGAATGTTGAGAGGAGTTTGGCCAGGGATAGTTGGAGGGGAATTGACCATAGATGGCCAAACTCCAGGGGAAGATCAACTTCCCACTCCATCCCCTTTGCAGCTCCCCATCTGTCCCACTCAGAGCCACCTTCACCACTAAATAAAATCCCCTCAGCCACCATCCTTCAAGTCCTAGTGACCTGATTCTTCCTAGACACCAGACAAGGACCTGGGTATCAAGGGGACAGGGTATAAAAGGCTGTTACACCAACTCTGTACTAAGCTGGTTTAACACTTAACCATCCATGGATGGCAACTGCTAAAAGGGCATTCATTGTAACACACCCCTAGATGCTACCACAGGGGACTGGGGCCCAAAAGCGCTTGCCCCAGCTCCTGTACTTGCCCGTCTGTGTGCTCCCCCTCCCATAAGGGATTTGAGTGAGCAGTGGTGAGCAAATGAGCCACACCCCTGTCACAAGTCCCATGGGGGGTCAGGGAACTCTCCCATTTCAACATGCTAGTCAACAACTCTTACCTACCTACAACATTTCTTTAAGACAGTCATTTTAAGGTTTTTATATTTGTTTCTTTTTAGATGGATGCGTTTCATTTTAGGGGCTTTTCTCCTTGCCAATCTGTTGAAATATCCCAACCTGTTAGAACACTTTTATATCTTATTTCTTTGAAAGCCATCACTTTTTCTTGCATTATGTTACCTTACATTCTGAAAAATGACATTTTCTATCTTTTCTTTTGATTCTAGGAGTTTCTTTGATTACAGTCCTGCCACCCTATATTCCCTACCTAAAATACTCTATTCTTTGGAAACCATCTAATGTATAATCTCAGAAAAGACCCACTAATGAGCTGAAGATTGACATAGTAATTGTTGTTTCAATGGGAAAAGCATTCAGAGTGTGAGGAGTGTGCATTTCTCTTATTTCGTTTCAATAGTAGCAATCAGACTTCTAATTAAAATTAGGCACGCAATTATTTCTAAATGATTTTGGTGACTTAATTAATCTGCAGTGATGAGTTACCTCTCTAATATTTAATCTTCCTGACAAGGCAAGCCACATATTATCAAGCACAAGCCAAATTTCAGTCAGCCCTCTATTTCTGGACACTAAGAATCCATTGCTTCCCTTGTATGATGAGTGGCATATTTTCACACACAGTCTGTATCCTAAATAGAGTGAACATTTGTCTCACATTGTAATCTTCCAGAGGTCAGACAACATTGGCAGTTGTGATGCATTTTAGCTCCCTCAAAGGAGCACTAAGGGGAGGCAAAGAAGCTGCTCATCAACTCTCCCAGCCATTCAACTGGAACTCCTTGGTTTTGAGGTCGAAGTAGCTGCACTCAGAGGCTGGCTACTGGGACCTCTTTTATTCCCAAGAGGAGAGTTGCCCTTTTGTAAGAATCATGTCTTTAAACAATAATTTTATTGTAACATGCCCAGAGGTTGCTTTTTTCATGGTCCTGTCCCTGGGGAATCTCATCCATGATCTCATGGTGCTGCTAATCTTGATCTCCAATCCTATCTTCTCTTTTGTGATTTGTACTCAGCTGAAACCATCCTTATACATTTTATGAAATTTATCATGGAAGAAGGAAGGGGGAGAAACAAAAATAAACCAAGCTTGCAACACATTCAACATTAATCATTGGGTCAGCTTGTTTTCTGACCCGCTTTCTCATGGTTGTTCACAGCCTACTCCTCCAGAATCTCATAAGCCCTGTCACAGATTATACCTCCCCTTAATTGCTTTATAGACAACAACCTGAACATTGTGAAATATTAAATTTACCCTTTGAGGTATTCTTTCGGGTCCTGCATACCAGTGAAATTACTGACATCAGCTGGTCTGAAGAACCCCATGAGAAGCCGACTTACTCAAACAATGCAGTTTCTACACCCTGATGATTTCATCCCTCTTACCCCAACCAATCAGTGACCCCAATTTTCCATCCCCTTGCCCTCAATAAATCCCCAAAACTCCTTGGAGAGATGGATTTGAGGGTCTTCTTCCATCTCCTCAGCCACCCTGAGATCAATAAATACTTTTCTCTAATGGAAATGCTGCTGCCTCAGTGTATAAGTCTGTTATTGTGCAGTGGGCATATAAGCTTGTTGATCCTCTAACACAACCATCCAACTAATTCCTGACACTTGAATAACAAAGAGTCAGGGCTTTGTTGACTCATTTTCTTTACTTTAAAATATGTTCATCATTCAGGAATCCCAGTTACCCATGTCAGAATATTGAGGCTCCTTTTTAATTTCTTTATTTTCTTTAACCTCTCATAAGTAATCAATGACCAACTCTCAATTCTTCTATCTCTTTAACATTTATCTGACATTAAAAAAAAAACTTAGACCATTACCATTCAAATTGCCTCTTATAGCCATCTCCCAAGCACTCCTTTCCTGTTTCCAATAGTAATCTAAATGTCATTCCCATATATGCCTTTCCTGTATATAACCTGGGTAATTCAGAAAAAGATGATCCAACCCCCAACTTCAGGGATAGATCTGATTGATCAAATGGCAATTCTACTGTTCTTGTCCCAAAGATTGGTTCCTAAACCTAGCTTTTCATATTCCCATGAATGAAAGATTAAATGACAAGCACATAATCCATTTTGCCAATGAGATGCAAAAGCAAACTGCTGGAAATTTTCCTGAGGACTTAAAGCCTGGATGCATTTACCACATGAGGAAAATCAGCCAGAAGTTAAAGTATAGCCCAGAAAAGAAAAGAGAAATGGATCTGAGACAGGTGCTTTAATCCATCTTCAAAGCCCACTCTACTTCACTACTTTCATTGCATAAGCCAATAAGCTTACTTATTTATTAACAATATTTGGTTTGGAGTGTCTCTCATGTGCAACATAGAAATCCTAACTATTGATTTTCTCTCACTATGGTTATCACAACAGTCTCCCAAGTTATTTCTCTATCTATGGTATAAGCCCCTAATGGTGACCACTCATTCTCTTGACAGAGTGATCTTTTGAAAAACTTTTCAAATCCATGCATATGCTTTCTGCTTAATCTCCTACCATGATACCCTATCATCTTTAGAATAAATTAAAGTTCACCAACATGACACACAAGGTCTCAATCATTGAATTTTTTTCTGTCTTCCAAGCCTCATATCTCCCTTCTTCTCAATGTAAATTCTATGCTACAAACCTGGTCAATGATTATGCCTCGCAGAATACAAGGTTATCATTCACCTCTTTGTCTCTGAGTACATTTCTCATTGTAGAATACAATTTAGCTCCATTGTCTTCAGCAACCACCTGCTTTGAACCTACATTGTACCCAAATGTGTTCAATGCATTGGCGAAGTCCTTTCCTCCTTGCTTGCCTGATGCCACCCTGCTGTAAAGCCTGTCTCCTCCTCAGAGAACTATCCTTTCTCCTTTGTTTCATGCTTCCCTTCTTGTTAACACTTACAACACTGTTTCAGTGGTTTCCTATAATTGGTCTCACTTTAGTGTCTCTTAAATGCAAGACATATTTAATATTTATCTCCATATTTCCAAATTCCTAATGTTGAGGTTGGTATACTGATTTATTCACACAATTAAGCAAACAGAAAACCAGATTATTAAAATTGGGAGTCACATTAGGTATGAGCTATTACTAGGGGTGAATGAGTGAGGTAACCTACTGCCTGCTGAAAAATGGCCCCTGATACTTGGCCTCCATGTGAGAGGGGCCATAGCAAGTGAAGTGGCTGATGGTGACTGGAGAGCATGTGCAGATGCCAGAGGCATGCACATCTCAGCTCAGATCATTGTCAGGAGGTAAATAGGCTCCATGTTGCCAGCACATCTGATGTTTGTTCAAAAAAAAAGAAAGAAAGAAAAAACCCACCACACAAGGCCAATATGATTGGCCTCACCTCTCTGGACTAAATATGCCCATGCCTGATAGCATCCTCCAATTTATTCCAGTCTCATTTTACAAATGAGGAAACCAAAACCAGAACCAAAACACAGTTTCCCCTAAGAGATCACTTGATTAAGGGTACATGCTTGTCCTGTACACTCTCGTGGACCCTGCACACTTAAGGTTTTAGAGCAGTTTGTTTATCTGTATCCCTTCTCCATCACAGTGCATGTTCTGTGAGTGTAGAGAAAGCCCTTGTCTTTTGCCTTCCACACAACCAGGAACTCAGTGCTCTGCAAATACTCCTTGAATGGATATTAAATGGAACTCATGCTGCTGGCAGACAGCATTTGACACTTGGCACCACCTTTAGCATGTAGATTTGTAGATCCACTCAATAGGACATTTAATAAATCTTTCTGTGCTGAACTCTTAAAAGTTGGGAGTGGAATAGATGGCAGATCTTAAAGTTCTGGGAGAGTTGTATAGATCAGTCTCTGCTACAAGGCGTAAAGGTGACATAGAAGAATAATGGCTTGCGTTAGGCCAAGAGGAAGGAACATCAGTTATAGAGGTAGATATGGAGAGCTTCCTTAACTGAGTGACCAAGTATATATATGTAGGGTTCTGACAATTAGAGAATGAACTGTTGGCCTGAGGAGTTGGTATGCTATCTCAGTGAATGCTGGGCATACATGCACAGTGTCTTGCTGCATTCATTTTTGCCTCCATGAGCATCTCTGTACTGAGCAACCCTGTTGGGGAATTTTTCCTAGCCGTAGTAGGCAGAACAATGGGTATGTAGTAGGATATGTAGTAGGCTACATACCCATAGCCTAGTCCTCAGAACCTGTGACTATGTTAGGTTACATGGCAAAGGGTAATTAAGGTAACACACAGAATTATTGTGGCTAATCAGCTCACCTTAAAATGGGGAGATTATTCTGGATTATCCAGATAACACCAATATAATCATAGAGTCCTTATAAGTGGAAGAGGGAGGCAAAAGAACCAGAGTCAGATGTGCACTAAAAATAAAATTCTAAGCCCCCACCAACTATCCAAACTTCCTCTTGGCCAAGGAGACCCCAGAAAAACTTGAAAACTGACAGGATGGGAGGTCAAACACACCTGGTTATATGCCCTCCCTTTTGGAGTTTAGACACAGCAATGTTAAGCTAGAGATCATAAGACTAACAGGACAGACTTTGTGGCAGTGAGATACCAAACTACAAACAGGACCTAAGGCCATGCCAGGCAAGGGTTAAGTCATCCACCCGTACATTTAAAGAATAAACTATGTTCTAATTGTCACAGATTTTTCCTTTTTCTCTAGTAAATGACTAAACAGATACTGGCCTTGAAATCAGCAATGTTGAAACTTCCTGGATTACCAATCAATAGACACGTACTAAGGGCCCCTGTTCCACCAACCCTAACTAAAGCTTTGATTGGACAAGAGACTGATTTCAGTAACTTTCCCCCAGTTAGAAGCCCAGTGACCATGGACAGGTTTTGGTCAGTTTACAGAGGCTGCACACTTGAGTGCCTTTGAGTCCTGAGAAGACTTTTAGACATACAAGGTCTAACTGTCATATATTTAAGTATTAAGTCTCCACCTCAAAGTGAACATAGATTGTATGTTACGTGCATGTTTGTTCAGTGCGCATGTGTCAGGACCACCTTCCTGAATATTCAGAGCTTCTCCTACATCCTGTTAAATATGCATGTGTAGCCAATCTGTTCATCATAAAGCTCCTAGCCTCGCCCCTCCTCCTTTGAAGTGCCATCTTTTATCTTTGCCAGAGACTATGCTTCCCACTCTGTGAAATGGCCACCTGCAGGCTATAACCCTTTACAAGAAATAAAATCTCCTTTTTTTAAATTTGTAGATCTTGTGATTTTAAATTAAGAGACTAGGATATGTGATCATGAATGCAAAGGTGAGAGTGACGAAGTTGTGAGCTTTGAAGACTGAGGAAGGGAACCATGAGGCAGGCTATGTAGGCAGCCTCTAGTCAGTGGGAAAGGCAAGGAAACAGGTCTCAGAGCCTCCAGAAAGAAACACAGACCTGCTGACTCCCTTATTTTTGGTCGATTGAGGCTCATTTTGGACTTCTGATATCCAGAATTGTAAGAAAATTAATTAGCATTGTTTTAAGCTGCTGTTCTTGGAAATTTGTTACAGTGCCATGGGAAAGTCATACATAGCTTTTTGACCTTGACAAACCACCAAACCTCTTGGAGCCCTGCCTGTGCAACACAGTATATAAAATCAACCCTGAAAACTAGCTTTACTCTTATGATTAATATTACATAGACAATATTACTGAACTAACAGTAGTTTTAACGGGGTGTAGGCTTCTGCCTTTATCATAATTGTGGTCAACCTACATGCTTGATTTTTCTGTTTACATGGTGCTATCAACTCTGAGTAGCTCTGGGCAGAGATATCTGGCTGACTCATTGCAAGCTTCACTGAACTCCCACTGCACATTACCACGTTCACTGACTGAGGCTTCTGCTGGAAAAATCTGTTACCTAGTTAAGGGAGTGTTCCCTGCTTTGAGAGCCTAGACAACTGCATATGTGAAAGTTTCTGGTTTCCTGGGATTACAAATTAAATGTCAGGGAAGATAAAAATGCTGTGAAAGGATTCCAAGAAGCAGTGCAATGAATTAGATAAGGAGAAGAATCCCTGCTTGGCTTGGGAAGTGCTTTCATTGAAGCTACTAATAGATAAGTCTTAGATGATGGCATTCCCCTCATCCACAGCTCCTCACCTATTATAATAAATTTGGATATTGTGCTGGATGAAAATCATACACCCTTTCTCTCCTGATTAATATCAGGAATCAGAATAGGCTGTGTTTTTACCATTAGCGAGTTATTTTTATATTCTCTTTGATTCTATTTCTTCATCTATAATATGACACTAAAAGAGTAAAAAAAGACACTGCAAAATTTAAACATCTGATAAGGCTAACATTTTTGACTGCTTACTATGTGCAAGGAATTGTTCCAAGTACTTTAAAGTTCATATTTAGTCTTCACAACACTATGAGATATTCCAATTTTGCAGATGAGAAAACTGAGGCATAGGGAGATACATTTCTCAAGGACTCAGAGGTATGAAGTGCTGAGAACCCTTACTAATGTGCTTAAATGCCTCTCTAAGATTTGGCACTTTGCATGGTAAGGGTTCAGTACTGTGAACTGATGTTATTATATGTCTGCCTTGCAGTGTAGTGTAGCTGTTAGGATTAAGTAGAAAGTCTTTTGAAAATAAAACAATAGCATGTAAATAGCATTTCTATAAGGGAAATGCTATCACTTATTCCTCTTTGTGCACTCTCAGCTTGCCTGGCATTTGCAATAGCAAGTTTACTCTTCTTCCTCCAGTATGTTCCCTGACCTCACAATGCTGTGAGAATGATATTCTAAAATGCAAACCAGAAGGTGGCATTCCATGACTGAAAGCGAATATGCAATACATTCAACTCCTATAATGTACTACAAAGGCCTTTCAACATGCTGTGGTTAACACGCATCTCTCCAGTCACTTCTGGGGCTCCACATTCACTAACATACTTTACTTAAGCTCTGTTAAAACCCTTGCTTCATTGACTATGGTACACCAATCGTATCACATTACTTTTTGGCTGGACACATTTGCACATGTTATTTCCTGTATGTAGAGTATACTTACACCTTTTTCATGCCAGATGAAACCATGCTTACCTTAAAAACTAAGTGCCTGGTGTGGTACAATATTTTTAATGAATATTAGATAATATGCAAAGTGACTGGTTTATAAATAGCATTTTTGCAGAAGGAAATATCTCATCTTTTGTTCAGTGTTTTTATTTCCTAGGTCGAATTCCATCACTCTGTTACATGTTTCTTGTTTTATTCACACAAGCCCCCTTGGCTGTTTTCTACTTGACTTTTATCCTTCTGTTTGGTACACAGTTCAGGTCCTCCTAACTCCAGGACTCAGCTTCCTTCCCAGCTACATTATTGCTACCCTTATTCACAGACAACCATCATAGTAAGACCTCTTTGGGCTCCTGCTACTCTCAGGACCTCCCCTGACCAAAGTCTGGAGGTTAAGACCTGGCATTTTACATCAAAGGTCAACTTCTTTTGAGAAGTCTTTCTGATCTCTCTAGGAAAAGCTGTGTTCTCCTCCTCCGGCTCCTGTGGAATTGGTTCATTGCTTTACTACAGCATCCATCTTGTTGGGTGACTAATAGGTACTGATTCTGTGTTCAGAGTAGAGTGAGCCTCTATAAAACAGCAATAATGTTCTAAATATTCCTGTTCCAGGCCTTGCCATATAGGTTTGGATGAACCACTTAACCTTCTTTTAATTTCACTTTCCTAATCTATGAATGGGTATAATAATATTCTGCAGAGCTACAAGAATTAGGTACTATGTAAAACGGACATAGAATAGTGTCTGGCACATAGTAAGAACTAATATTTGTTAGCCAATACTATTATCTAAATTCAAAGAGACACTGGACAATTTCCTCAAGACTGAAGGTGAAGAGGAGGAAGAGGGTTGGCTTTGCCTTCTCAGTCTACTCAGAGGCCACAACTGATCAAACATTAACTATGTCATCAGCCTTAACCATCAGAGTGAAGGGTAAAGAACCAGGGTTATCCATCTGTTTCATTGCTACTGCATCAGTACCTAGTGTGTCTGTCATAGATCCTGGGCACCTATTACACCAGTGATATCCAGCCTTCCATAGCCCGTCTTTGTGGTGTTGACTTCACTTCACTGTCCAATTAGCTCTGTAGGCCTTCTACCAGGGCTGGCTATGTCCTTGTCAAAGGGTATATCCTTTTTGACACCTCACCTGGGCTTTGTGAAATCTATTTTCTGAAGGCCAGATCTGGTCTTTTCTACATCATGGCTGAATTCTCCCAAAAGCCTGTTTATTCTACCACTTGAGCACTATAAACTGGACTACTGTCTGGGGAGGACACAGCCCTATAATCAAATTTGTATCCTCAGTCCTGACTTCTCCTCCTTATTCCCCTATTGACACTTCTATGTTTCCAGAATTTCTTGCTACTCAGACTTCATATGAGTTATGTGAGAGGATGACTCATATTTTTGCAAGAGTAGAAAGACCGATGACAAGTAACCAGAACCTGATATTCTATCCCTTCCTTCCCAAGCCAATTTATAAATTCTGATGATGTATTTATTGTCAAAGACTCTCCCTTCACTTCCTATGTTTATATGTGTAGAGACCATCACTACATCTTGCCAAAAAGGGAGTTGCTTGATCAAGCTCCTCACATTGTTTGGTTCCTTCAATGTCTTTGAAAAAAATGGAGAAGAAAATGTGTTTTCTCCTAAACCTGGACATAAATACAGGCTATCAGTTTGAAAATAACTCATAGCAAGTACTGCTTATTAATACTATCCATAAAGTCTTCTTGGTACCCAAATTCCTATTGTAAAATGAGATTTTGTGGTTGGAACATTTCAAAAAGAGCCTTTATGTAATGCAAAGGGGTGCAACTATTAAGTCAAAAGCAATGAGTGTTCACCCAGGCCAATCTTTTATATTCTTTCTAAAGATACCTTTGAATGCAGCAGGATGAATTCATCTTTTGGCATAACTTTTAATGCCTAGATTGGTTCTTTGCATTGTGCCAAATAGAAAATCTTTATTCAGATACAAAATCTCATCTGTAGAAATTATATCCCTCCTGGATTTGCATGTTTGTTGACAATTCAAAGGAAGGTTTTCTCTAAGCACTGGTTTCCCAAAAGATCTTAAAAGGTAGCTTTTTGGACTTTTTTTCCTGGTGAATTAAATTGCAAACTGGACTGTGTGACTTATTGCTTGAACAGTTCAGCTTATGTTCTTTTTGATCAGAACTGAAGGAAAATATGAATAAAAAAATGACTTCAGAATTAAGTAACCAAATATAAGGATTGGGATGTGTAATAATGAACTCCTATAATGGACTTATAAGACTACATGACAGAGCTCTTCTATATATTTGTCTATTCACTGTTATTCTGGGCTTTAGATATTATTGGATGTTGTTTTCCATGTGAAACTCACTTTTTTTGGACTTTGAATTCATGTTATTATTCTTGACTTTTAAACTAATTCCTATTCCTTGGTTTTATGACTGAAGGGAAATCAGTATTATTTTGAGCTATTCCTTTTCTCATTCTTTGTAGTTTGTTAGTCAACAAGTCCTGCAAGGTTTGTAATTGAAATATTTCTCTGGTTCTCACACACTTCCACCAAAGCACAATGCAAAGACTCTCAGAACACAAACCTTCCAATTACATTATGAGTATTCTTTTTCAGGCATCAGCAAACAACTGCCTGTGGGGGAGTATGTCAACTGTTTTTGTTAATAAAGTTTTATTAAAACACAGCCATATTTATATGTTTATGCATTGCCTGTAGCTTCTTTGGCATTACAATGACTGAGTTGAGTAGTTGCAAAGCCTAAAATATTTGCTATCAGGCTTTCCACAAGAAATGTTTGACAACCCCTGTTGTAATTAATGCTTGCATCGCTTGGGTAATTGCAGACAGTCTTCCCATTGGTTTCCTTGCTGCTACTCACTCTAAAACTAATCAATTCACCATGCTGATGACAAAATCACTTTCTCTCTCAAATTCTAGCAAATTTCATGTAATTCTTCAAGGTCTAGATTACCTATAACCACAAATTTAGGAACTAAAGATACAAAGGTGAGCAAAATAAGCCAGATTCTTTTTCTCACAGCTTTTGTTCTCTATTTTAGAACAGTTAGGCAATCAATCAACAGTGACATAACTGTGTAGTAAGTACCTTGACAAGTATGATAATCTAGATAAAGTGCCTAGATTTAAAAACTGGCGCCATTCTATACCAACAGTGTAACTATGAGACATTTACTGACTTTTAACCTCAGTTTTCTTATCTCTACTATCATTTTGATCATCAGATGGGATCATTCATGTCAAACATGTGGTATTATGTCTGGTGCATACAAAATAGACTTAAGCAATAATTATAAATTATAACTGGAAATAGTGAGCAGAAATATTTAGGTTATCTTCAGTTTCATGGAATAACTGGTATGATTGATGTTTAGACTGAAGTCCAAGGGTAGGTTAGCAATAAGAAAAGGAACAGTGTTCTGGGAACTGAGAATGGTACATGCAAAAATTTGGAGGAAGAAATTTTCCTAATTCCCTGAATGCTAAATAATTGCTGTCATCTCTCTGCTCCCTATAGTACTGTATTTATACTGCTAATATACCTGTTACCACATCATGTTACAGTTGTATTTTTGAGGATATGGCCTGGTCTTACATTTTTATCTTTATATTCCCAGCACTTATAAGAGCCTTGACCCATTACACAAGCACTCAAAAGAGATTGTTTCATAAAAGCCAGCAAAAATCAAACAGCATGACCTTTTGAATCAAAAAAGCCTAGGCTTAATTTTAGGTCTGCCATTAAAAAGGTGGATGATTTTGAATACATTGAATGACTTCTCTGACCCATGGGTGACTCAGATCTCAAATGTGGAAGGGAACACTTGCTACACAGATTTGTAAGACTTAATTACAGAGCATAGGAAAAACTTCTGTTGTGTCTGCACATAGTAGGTATTATTGATAATGAAGCTTTCATTAATTTGGACTTAGGGTAATGGCACAAACTCTTTTAGAGGCAAACTGAGCAACTGAGAGATACCAGCTGACTTCACAAACATGTAGTCTAGGTAAAGACTAAATATCAAGGTTTCATGCCTACTTCTTTTCATTTTATCCAACAAATATTTATGGAGTGTCTACTCTGTGGTGGATACCTGACAAGGTGCCGGGAAATTTGTATTGAGCAAGACCCCCTCAGCCCCTGCCCTCTTGAAGCATACAGTTTAACACAATGTGATTGTCAAGCATATCATGCATTTTGTCTCAGATAACTTTTTAAGCAATGTGTAAGTAGCCTGTGTAAGTCCCTTCCTTAGAGTAAGTGAACCCTAAGTGTCTTTAATTGAGAAGGTACTGAATAGAGCCAGAGTGGCATGTTTCATTATACTGGGCCAACAAGAATGAACATTTGTTTTGTTTTTGTTTTTTTCTGCTTATATTCCCAGAGAATAGCCAATACAAATACAGTGACTACTATCTCTGTCACCAATCCCACTACGTAAGGCCTTGACCTTATTGAAGTCACCTTCCATTCTTATATGCAGGTTTCTATTTCTCTTTACTTCTTTCTCACTATTCTCTACAGGTGATAATCTGATAATTAAGTAATAAATATCATTTGGATAATAAGTGTCATAAAAAAGTAAAGATCAAATAAAATTAGATAAAAATGATAGTAGCCACTCTTAACTTTCTTTTTATTACAATCTAGGCATTTTATATTACATCTAGTCCTCAAAAATGATCACAATTTAGAAATTATTAAATTCAGTTTGCAAATAGAAAACTAAATCCCAGAGAGATTATCTGGCTAAACTCATTTACTCGGTAAGAGTGTACACTGGGATGGTGGTATAGATTCGCCTGAGCCTGAAACCCATGCACTATCCACTGTACAGCATCTCCTGTGAGAGGCAAAATAATGGTCTCCAAGATGTTCACATCCCAATTTGCAGAACCTGTGAATATGTTACCTTACATGGCAAAGGGGAATTAAGTTTTCATATAGAATTAGACTGGATGATCTAGATAGCCTGATGTAAACACAGAGGCCCTTAAAAGTGGGCGAGGGTGGTAGAAGAGCAGGTAAAAGTATGCTTCCACCAGTGACATCTAAGAGTATTATTTTGGAGTAATCTTTTTAATGTGGTAGGTAAGATCAACTTTGCTTATCATTGTTAATCTATCAGGAATAGAATGGAGACTAATTACCTTAACACGTATTTATTTAATTAGACATTAAGTCATTCAGCAAGTGCTTGTCAACAAATATATTTTTCAGTAAAAGCAATTATTATGAGATAAGCTGTGATGTGAGGACTCAGTCCACTTTTGCTAGCTTTGAATGTGGAGAAAAAGGCCACAAGCTAAGGAATGCAGGCAGCCTCCAGAAGCTGGAAAAGGAAAATAAATAGATTCTTTAGAGTTTCCAGAAAGAAACACAGCCCTACTGAAACAGTGATTTTAGCCCAGTGTGAAGGTTAATTTTCTTTGTCTCTAGACCACATAGACTAACACACACTGTGAGAGCCACGTTAGGCTTCTGGTCTATAGGTATTACAAGAGAATAAATTTATATGGTTTAAGTAGCTAAGTTGAAGGTAATCTGTTATGGCAGCAATAGAAAATTAGTATAACACCTTTGTAGGCACAAAAAGATTAAAAAATATGTGCCAGGAAATGATAGAGCTACATTTTATCATCCTGTTGGAAAGGACTTTAAAGGATCAGAACTTAGAAAAAGATACATTCAGTGTCAATTTTGGTATATGAGTAAGACTTTATGTAGAAATAAAGAATTTTAAGGGTGAATTTCAATCAAGGCTTATTAAAATAGAATGTGATTGCATATTATAGCTGGGAGTTATAACTGAAAGGAGAGAAGAAAAGGAAGGAGAAGGAAACTAAAATCAGGAAGAGAAAGAAAAAAACTTTCAACTATGTACCTTTAAAAAAGAAAGCAGATTCAAGTAACTTACTTTTTTAATTATTGAAAAGGAAGCAGCATGAAAACAAAAATAACAGAACAAGAAACGTCTTTTATCATTGCTTTCAGTTCTGGCTCTTTGCATTACATTAATTCAATAGGGAAGTTTTTCTTCCTTCTATGCCTTATCTAAGCAATCATTTTAGCTTTTTGAAAAATAAATAATACAAATGGGCTTTTGTGGAGATCTTGCATTTACTCATGAAAATAATAGACAGATCTGAATTATTTATAAAGCCAATTATTTTTACAAAGACACTGAATGGCAGGTAATGGCGAAGGAGGCATTTGCTGGTAATTTAATTTTAAAAAAATTGTGAAGAAATCTGTGACAGGTTTTAAAACTTAATTATTCTGTGAAGCATTAATAGAAATGCTTGAAAAGAAGCTCGTCTGGTAGTAACTTTGATTAAAGTGAGAAAGCTGCAGGCAAATGCAGTATCACAATGCTGCCTGCAAGTCCTTTTGGACTTTTGCTTGCAAACAAATGTTAAGATGTGTGCTTATATGAACATCATTCTGAATTATATTCCAAGAAAAAAAAAAACTAAGTCATAAAAGTTAAGAGATAGAAGGCTTAGAATAAGGTCGCAAAAGTCTTAACGTTTACTGATTTTCCAGAATTCCAGAGATAAATCGTTTCTTCTCACTTGAAACATTCCTTAGCTTGTCTGTTCTTTGTTAGGGACGACTGTTCTGAGTTTATGAAAACATCTGGCATGACATCTTTGTGATAACAGCTTTTTGTACTCTTACACATCAGTTGAAAATGTTGATTAATAAGGTGCTGGAATCTTTTTTTTAAAATTGAAACAGTAAAACAAGCATATGTGGAAAAAGAACTAACAGTACCAATGTGTGCTCAGTGAAAAGTAAATCTTTCACTATTCCAGACACCTTCTTCACCTCCCAATGGCAATCAGTGTCACCAGTTTCTTAATCAGCCTCCTAAATATAGTGTGCTTATACACAAACCACTTTCCCTTTACTTTACACACTTTTTTACAATGCGCTGTATTCTGCATCTTGCTTTTCTCATTTAACAATGCATTTCAGAGGTAATTTGATAGCAACACTTATAGGTTTTGTTTCACACTTATCAATAGAGGGAAGTTGTTCCATTTAATAAATGTATTGTTATCTAGGTAACTAGTCTTCTATTGACAGGCATTTGTATTATTTCCAGGATTTTACCATCACAAAATCTCCATAGGGAACGTCCTTGAGCAAATGTTTCTGCACTCATATGAGTATATCTGTGGGATACCTTCCTAGAAGTAGTACTATAGCCAGGCAAGTTAGATGGAACAGCGCCACACTCTGAGCTTCAAATTATGAGTCCTTTATTTTTAGCTGGTGACCAAGAGATGGCTAATGCTCAAAATTCTCTCTGCCCCAGGGAAAGAGCTGGATTCCTTTTTATGCCTTGCTTAAGGTAGGGGAGGGGTAGCCTGGCTGGAACAGAGTTTATAGAAGCAAAACGAGCAAGTTAGATAAGGAGTCTGGTAACTAGGAGGCAGGAGGTTCTCCTGATTGTTGATTTTCAAGGAGGGCATACACAAGCAGTTCCCATGATTGCCAGTTACAAAGGGGGCTATTCAATACTTGTCATATAATCAATCGAGGGGGGGCATTCACAATGGCAAGTAGGCTTGCCAAGCAGGCTATGGTTACAAAGGTTATATGTTTCTATAGTTCTAAGTACAGCATGACCCAGCACAGTAGCAAGACCCAGGTATGTACTTAAGGGAGGAGTGGCAGGAGGGGTGATGCAGAGGTCAAGATGGAGTCTGTCTGGCTCTCAGCAAAATGGAGTCTGTCTGGCTAACACTGGGTAGGTTAGCACAGTAGACTAGCATGACTAAAGCAAATAGATGTTTAGCCTTCTAACAGAAATTTCTAAATTGTTCTCCAAGAGAGTGTTTCAATTTACCCTTTCGCCAATGATATTTAAGAGTACTAATTTGCTGTAGTCTTTTTAATTTGATAGATATGATCAACCTTGCTTATCATTGCTAATCTGTCAGGAAGAATGGACACTCATTACTTTAATATGTAAAATAAAAACAATTATTAAGGGGTAGATTTTTCCAGTTATCTATTGCTATCGACAACTATCCCAAAACTTAGTAGATTAAAACATTTTATTACTATTTTGTCTCATGCTTCTGTGAGTTGGGATTTCAGAAAGAATCCTATGGGAACAGCTGGTACCTGTACAAAAAGTACAAATACAAACTGTGTTAAGAGCTATAAAATGTATACTGGAAGATCTTCATCTGTCTCTGGGAGGGGGAGGGGTTTTCTTGAGGAATTGAAATTTGAAATGAGATCAGAAAAAAAGAGGAGGAAGGAAATATATAAAGAGCACCAGTTCAGACAGCAGGACTTTAGGGAAAAGGTGGAGTGGGAAGAGAGGGTAGTGATAGGTAAGGCATTTATCTCAGAGAAATCCTAGAGCATTTACAAATTCTTTAAAATGGGAAAAGACATGATTCAAGGACCTTTCAAATTCTTTAAAATGGGAAAAACATGATGACTCAAGGACGTGAAACAAAGTCGAGTGGCTACAGAGCACAGAGCTAAGAAAGAAGGCACAAACGTCTTTCTTACAGGCCATCTTAAGGATGTGAGTCTTTATCCAAAAATCAGTAGGTAATCAATAACTAGGAATTGCTTTCCCACTCCAGGCTCTAATTTATTACTGTGTCCTCTCTCAACAACCCAGACTTGGTCCCCTGTCCAGGCTCCTGAGACAATGTCTTCCTCCCACCTTTTCCAGTCTTATGGTTTATTTATGGCAATAAATCAGGCAAAGGATTTGAGATGCTAGAAAATTGCTCTTTCCAATGGTTACCCTATTAGGAGTTAGTCCAGGGAGGAGAAACAATTCCATGTTTTTCTAGAAGTAAGAGATTTAACATAAGGAATTAGGTGCTTATAAAATGATTGGAAGGGCTATGGAAGAGCAAAGTCAGGAGTTCTACTAATGAACTACTGATTGCAAGATCTAGCTCTTGTAGGTGAAAGCCATTAAGACTCTACTGGTGCTGTAGTTACAGTCACAGCTGCCTCAGACCCATAGAACACCAGATCAAGGAGTACAGTCATCTGAATCGTGAAGATTTGTTGGAACTTTGGGGAAATGACCCCCACATGCTTTCCACCTCCACAATCTTGAATGAGTACATTTCGCTGACAGAAACCTAATTGCATACATAATCCTAGTTGCAAGACAGCTGGTGCCAAGTGGTTTTCTAGCTTGTAATTGCTGTACTATGTAAAAGGCAGTGGGAATAAATGCTGAGAACCAACAGATAATGTCCAGTACATGAACTCAACCTCCCTTTCCTGACAGAAACATTGAGAAATAAGCAAGGGATGAGAAATGAGGAATGAAGTGTAGTAAATGTTCAATGACTTTCCATAATAATTGAGGCTGTGGTCGGGGGAGATAAAAATTCAAAATGCCTGATACTGTGTTGGTCATCGTATGTACTTTTTGGATGGATGTCCCCAACAGATAGCACTTTGTTTCTCTAATCTGTTTGCAAAGAAGTTGAAAATACTACAAAGAGTAAACATGGAGATCCAAATGTTTCATTCACAATTCTCTATTAAAGGTGAACTTTTATGTGTAGGATTATGTTACAGGTGTGTTATGTATGACAGTTCTTTCCATTATAACCAGAGCTTTGATTCTTTTTTCAGTATGTAATTATTAAAGTAAGGTATCTAATTACCTTACCAGGTTTTGAGAAATCATGTAATTGGCTACAACTGAATAGATCATGGTGGAGCAAACATGGTAATTAGAATGAGAAAATGTGAGTTATTGTTCTTGTCACTTTTTTGAAAAGTCACAACCTTTTGGTACTTCTGTTTCCTCACATGTGAAATTAGAATTTTAGAGTTAAAAAATTTCCCAGGTACTTTCACTAAAACTCTACTTTAATATTTTGTAATTTTATGAATTGAATAACTTGAGTTGGATACAGTCATAACCATACTGAGTCTTCCATTTTAGTTTGAAGTTTAGAAGTTGCTTAGAAACTTTGAATTACTCTTATCTTTTTGCTTTAAAGAAAACATACCTTTATAGTTCTGTGCATCTCACTACACAGATTCTTTTTCATCTCCAAGGGGGGGGAAAAAAAACAATTAGTACATTGTACTTGTTTTTCAAGAAGAAAGTTTACAGTATTGAAAGCATCCCTTTAAATCACCCTATCTAAATTTTCACAGTGAGCAGAACGTCCAGTAATTTGGCATCCATAGCATAGTCTTCTTAAAATCTCTCACTGGTAGTTTGCAAATACCGTGAGAATAGTTGAGGCCAAGTCCACATTCAAGACAATGTGACCATTTTGACCTACAGAGGATTCCATCCACATACATTCATTTAACTTTCTCTGAAGCCTCTTGTGTCACAAACAAGTGACCTTTCTAAAATGTGAGGCTTCTTATTTGAAAAACCAATTTCATGAACAATAAAATTTTACATATTTTGGTTCTTACCAATTACAATTGCTTGAATTGGATTTTCACAAGCTGCTTTTTAAAAATACTAAGAACAAAGGCTTCTCAGGCATTGCTGGAGGTACCAGCTGTGGTCCTGCTATGAGGACTTGTAGAGGGCTGTCTTGTTCTATAAAAGACAGTAAAAAATTTGAATTTGTATTGGACATTTTTCCCTTCCAGCTGCAGAGTTATCTTTAGTTTTTTCTTAATGCAAATTTTTATGTTGATGCTTCTTCTATCATTATATCCTTATTTGACCATTGGAGGAATTTATTGAATGTCATCTTACTAGAAAGATTTTTGTCTTTCTAGAATTAACATGCTGAGTCAGAAGCTGTCCCATATATCCACTGAGCATAAACATCAAGACTCTTGACTATGTCAAGCTTACTCTGTAAGAGGAAGCAATGAGTTCAAATGCCTGTCAATATTCTTATCACTTTTCAAATAACTAGTCAGATATATTATCTTTCTGCTGTATTAATTTTTCTTTTCAGATGTCTAAGGTTGTATGACATTACTAACTCTACCTATTATAATTCAGTGTGTCTGTGTCCCCCCAAGTTTACCTCTAATGTCACCCAATGTGATGGTATTTCAAGTTGGCCTTTTGAAAGGTAACTAGGCTATGAGGGTGGAAAATCATTAAAGGGATTAGTGTCCCTACAAGAAGAGACAAGGAACTACCTCAGTCTCTTTTTACTATTCAATGATACAAGAAGTCAGCCACCTGTAACCTGAAAGAGAACTCTCACCAGAACCTGACCATAGTGTCACCATGATCTCTTACTTGCAGCCTTCAAAACTGTAAAAAGTACATTTCTGTTGTTGGTCAGCCACCTATGATAAGGTATTTTGTTATAGCTGCCAAAGCTGACTAAGATACTACTTTTAAAAAAGGTTCAAAAGTAAGTGGAAGAGTGAAGGAGTCAGGCAGACTGATGGCTGCTGAAAATATTTCCTGGAGACTGTTCATTTACTGAGCCTATGCTGCATATCATGCACTGTGCCATAAGCTGGGATACAACAATTAAGTCTGTGACCTCAAAAAGCGGCTTACACCTAGTGGGCAAATGAACAAGCTGCTTCAGTAGAGTGAGATGAGTGCCACATTGGTGAGGGATATATGCCAGGTGTTTGGAATAATGAATAGTTGGCTTAATGGTCACCAAGTAATTGGTAACATTTGTGCTGAATATTAAAATAGGATATGATGGCTTGTCAAGAGGTTCAAAGCACAACAAATGAAGTATTCAATCAATGGGGCCAGGAATTGAGAATCCTGCTCAGGAGAACAGCATATGAAAAACTGCAGAGAAACTTACCCTTAGAAAGCTCTTAATGATTTTGGCATAGTTGGATACCAAGTTGAAGAACTAGTTAAAGAGTTAAAGGACTAAATAGATACATATCAGACCTGTGAGATTTCTCCTCATCTCTAGGAGCCACACCAGTTCTTTTCTAATTGAGGGTTTACCCTTTCTTCCACTTATTATCCTTCTCAAATCACTGATGAAATCATTAGGTTCTTAGAATTTTTCATGTTAAACTTTGATTTTCAAGTAAATGTTCACAACCTCGGTTTAATAAGATGGATACAGAAGTGACAGTTGCTTTTTTGGGAAAGGCAACACATGTCATTGTGACACTTGTGAGGAGAGAGGCCTGGGGAGTGGGTGAGGAATATTGAGAAACAGTGGTTCAGAGGCAGCCAGAAATGACTCTTCATGCAGAGAATGGAAGCGTATCAGAATTACCCAAAACAATACGAAAACAAACTGAAACCTCTTTTTCTAATGGAATGGTGGTGTTCTGCTGTTGAAGCTGAAGAGACAGAATAGGAAAAACTGCAATGTGATGGATTCATGGAATAAAAGAGTATTCCATGCCTTCATGGAATCAAGGAAAGGGGGAAAAGAGGAAACATTAGGGATAGAGTAATGAGGAAGACTCAAGGAAATGTTGAGGCTCAGGAAGAGGTAAAGGTTGAGGTAAAGCTCAAAGTTGGCTCAATGCTCAGATGTAGAGTGAGGATTTGGCATAATAAGAGATACCTGTTGCACTAATATTTTAGCACTAATGTGGCTATTGTGATTCCAAAGAAAAAATACTATCTTCAAATATTGCATCTGAATATTCCTTGAGCTAACAAATCAGTGCTGAAGCAGGGATCAGTTAGGGTTTTCCACCCAGAATCAAAATTCAGTATATGTTCTTTTGTGGGAAAGTAAAATATTCCAAAATATATTCTCATTCAGAAATCTGGCAGAAGAAAGAATTTAGCATCTGTACCAGAGTCCTAGGAATCAAAGCAAGTAGATCCCAAATTTCCAGCCAGGAAAGCATGAGTATTTTCAGATCAAGTGATTAGCTTTACAGAGTTGAGATCATCAGGAGTTTTCAACATCTAAACATAGTCTATATACTGACTGTTAATAAATGTTTTGTAGTATTTCTGTTAACTACACTCCTTAATATAAATTTATTTTCAGAGTGCTTATCTAATATTTCAGGTTTTCCCAGGAATACTGGCAAACCATAGGTAGATTGCCAAACCCATTTTTTCATGAAAGTAAGTATATAAGAATTCATGAACAATTCCATTGTTGAAAATACTTTATAATTGTATTTCCATTGTAAGCAAGTATACCATGCTGATATAGTTGTGAATAGGCAAGCATTTTTGAAGAAGAAGGAAATCATTTAATAAGAATTGCAGAACATTTATGTTTAATTCTAAAAGATTTAGCAGTGCTCTAGGGCAACTAGTCAGTAATGAGAATTCTGAAGAGGGGTTAGCACAATGGTTTATGAGAGGTTAGTATGAAAACCAGAGTTTTGGACAGGACTGTTTATAGCCTAACAGGGCAAGAGAATGTCTGAAGTTAGGAAAATGAAGTTGGTTAAAAATCTGAAAGTGATTGTCATGATTCTGAGCAAATTTAAGACCCAAATATATTAATGATAAAATTGGAACCATAAACCAACAGTCCTTGTAGAGAACAGAATAAGAGGAAGGATGAGCTCAGATACATTCTTGAAAATTTGCTATTATGATTCTAGCTTGATTTTAATGCCTTCAAAGGCAACTGAGATGCAGTACAGAGCTTTGTAACCCAAACTATTCACTCCTTTAAGCAGCTATCTCAAAAGGTTTATTCAACTGTATCTTTACCAGAGAGAAGTAGCCTCAGACAGGTGCTTCATGGGTACTCCTCAAGGTATCTCCATGAATAATATGAAGCCAAGGTAAAAGATCACTTTGTTAGAAGGCTATGGGTGACTAGTCACATGGGCAAGGTGGCATATGGCATGGAACAGGACTAGGGAGAATGGGTACCTCCTTTGGTTTTTGCTGCAAGCTGTCAATAATAGATGAGACAGATGAACCAAGAATTTCCACTTAACATTTCACAGAGGTCCTTGCGGTGGTGAAATAAGCCAGGCACAGGAAGACAAATATCACGTGTTCTCATTCATATGTGGGTGCTAAAAAAAGTGGATCTCATGGAGGTAGAAAGTAGAATGGTGGTTACCTAAGGCTAAGAATGGGAATGGGGAGGGGAGAATGCAGAGAAGTTAGTTAATGGGGTACAAAGATGCAATTAGAAGAAACAAATACTAGCATTTGATAGTACAGTAGGAAAATCATAATTAACAATAATTTATTGCATATTTTAAAATACCTAGAAGAGAGGATTTGTAATGTTCCCAGTACACACACAACAGATAAATGTTTAAGGTGCTCGATACCACAGTTACCCTGATTTGTTCATTACACATTGTATCAAAATAGCACATGTATCCCAAAAGTATGTACAACTATTATATATCAACTTTAAACATTCACAGAGAGCATGATGTGCAGTGATTCACATTTTATTTATTCTTGAAATGTTGTGCCATCACATATTTATAAGGAGGAAAAATGTCTTAAAGGTAGTAAACAGTAAAAGCCTGACAGGCTCTTTAAGACATTAACCAGAGTCACATAGTAATGGATCTTCAATGTTAACACTGAAAATGCCTGGCCAGAAAGTACTTCATCACTGAGACGAGGATTTTAAACTCGGCATCTGCACTAACACTTTACTTTGATTAGGGATCTTGTCAATAGGTTTGATCAATGTTCTGCTTGCCTGGTGGTACCTCCTAAATTCTCATTTGCAGCTGTCACTTTTTAGGGACTTGCAAAATCTCAGATCATTAAAGTGGCATGCCATGTGACTCAGATTTGACAGACAATCGCTTACTAAAAATATCTGTCCTGATCAGTGCTGATGTTCTAAAAGGATATTTTCAGCTTCTTGTTCTCTCTGCCTTTCTGTGATGACACTGTACCCGGTGAGTTAAAAGCAACAGAAGAAATAGCATTATTAAAGGCAGCAGGTTAGGCCTGTCAATGGGGATTTGGGTCGGAAGCAGGAGCTCATGCAGCCCTGTGAAGGGAATATCTCTACTGATCCTCATAGCCCATGGACCTGTCACTGCATACTTCCACGCTTCTCAGACAGCCATAACTCTTCTCTCCAAGTGGCCTTTAATTAGACCTGCTGTCGCTGTTGCTTGGTTGGGTAGGTTTGATCTGACTTTGTTCAAGGCCATTATAATCTCTCCAGGTTCATGCTCAATTGGTGTGTCAGAGATTAGGGCCTTGCATGATTTCTCAAATTGACAAGTAGCGATGGTTATGGACTGGGATGGTTAGATACATTGTGAGAAATAGGTCTCAAGACATCATCACAAGGTTAATCTATGGCCTCCTCAACTCCTCCATTACATATGTCCTGGGTTTTTAACAGGATGTGTAACAAATAGCATGGTAGAAATTGGCTTTATAAGCTGCCTTCTTTTGTGAATTCTACTTACATGATCTGCCTGCTCTGGGATTTGGAATTTTAACTGTAATTGTCATTGGGATTTACCCATTTCAGTGTCTACCTTTAGCTATTTCTGAAAGAGTTGCTTTACAACCATTCTTGATATTTCTTTTTGAAGAATATCTATTTCCAAACTGAATACCACATCAATAAAGACTATTCACTGAACACAAATAAGTTATTTCTCCCCATGTCATATTTTCAATGATGATTTTTGTACTCTAAATCTAGAAGCCCAAAGTTGTGCTGTTTAAATATTTGACCCTCACTCTGTACATGTATATTTGCTGACACTTGGTTTAACTACTTTGTTGTAAGTGAATGCAGTGAAAATGTAATTGACATATTTTTTTTCCTTTTTGCATGACTTTCCAGTCCTCTAGAATTGCATTGAACAACAAGCCCAATCGATAGGTCAGGGCCCAGTGTCTACCCAGATTTCCGAGTAACTGAGGCAGGGACAGAGAACATGGTTCTCCAATATGGTTAGTATTGGATTGAAGATTTGTTTTTAACTATCTGATGAGTTACAGATAAGGCTTATGGCTATGTGTAATCTCTTGAGTTATAGAATACTACTTGCATTTCTTCTCTTCTGGTCCATGTCATAGGAGTGCATTTTTAAATTGGGTTGTTTGCCTAGCACTCCACATGAACTGGAGCTTTTCCTGAAATCTCACATCTTCACATGGCAACTCTGACCACCAGGTCGCTCCCATCTACTTCCTCTCTAAGAATCTGTATTCCACTCTAACTTACTCTGTGATGAGTTGGAATGTTTCCACAAACAGCCTGGAATTTCTCCCCACAGTCATCTCTTATGAAATTAAATTCTTCTAACTCTTCTCTCCCATTGATGAGGGCCCTTAAGACCTGGCTTTGTAAAATTGCCATTCTCCTCACCAGCATCACAGCCTGATTTTTCCAGCCCATGCAATAATCTGGAGTGACTGAAGCTACATCTAATCCTAGAATCCTCTGCTCCCCATTGGTGAGTTGTGCTAAGTTTCTAGAGGACTTTATACCCAAACTTCTTCTCTGTATAATTCATTACTGATAACGCCACCAATGCTATAGGACTAGGGGGAAAGAGAAGGGTAATTTAGTTACATTCAGTAAAGGCTTCTTAAAATTTTTCTGCAGGGCTATATTAAATCACAATTTCTTTTTCTTTTCATTTGTTGATATATTCAATTTTAATTTTTATCTCAGTAATATATGTATATTATTTAAAATATCAGTTAATATTTCAAGGCTGATCATAGAAAAGCAGGAGTTTCTTTCTCCAAATATCCTTTCATCTGACTCTCACTCCATGAGGACAATCATTTTAAGCACATTTAGCTGTTTCTTCTGGTATTTAATGCCATATTTTAAAACATTAAGTATCTATTGCTGTTTCTTGCTTTTTTTCAGTTTCAAGGTTATTTATACATTTTGAACTCATGGAAGATGAGACTTAGGATTCTCACTTCCCTCCAGTCACCATAGTCTCACCCCAGTTTTATTCCACCCCTCTTCTGAGTAATTTCTATCACCATTTAGATTGAACAAAAACATAGTATGTTTATTATTCTGACTCTCAAATCTGTTCATACCTCAACTAAGAGGTGTACTATGATTATATTTTCTTTCTCCAACTTTTAATCTTTCTTAAAGTGGTTAATTGTCCCTTTCCTTTGTTCAGTTTTCTCTATATACCATGAATTCTTCTCCAATATGACAATGAAATGCCTCTCAATTCTGTCAAAGTGGTAGGGTAATCTATTGCTCTATTTCTTCTAATAGAAATTTCCCCCTTGCAGCCCTCTCTTTTTCTTTTCTAATCCAGACAATCTGTACTCTGGTTTTACTGCACAGCTGCCACCCTGGGATTCCCTTTCACTTTCCTTGTAGGATTCCTCTAACTTAAACACTGTTTCCTTGATCCGATATCTTTCTTGGTTTACTCCATTCATTATGGTAGAACATATCCATGGTAGAGAGATTCTAAGTTACTGCCATCATTCCTACATCCTGATATTCATGCCCTTGCATTGGTGGAGAGGTAGAAACTTGCTTTTTTCCAACATAATATGGCAAGGATGATGGATTGTCAGTTCCATTATTATATTACATAAGATCATAATGCATAATGCTCATCTTGCTCGAAGGCTCTCTTTCTTACTGGCTTGAAAAAAAAAAGCTTCCATGTTATGTGATGTACTATGGAGAGGGTCACATAGTGAGGTGATAAAGGCAGCCTCTGACTGACAGTCAGCAAAAAACTGAGGTCCTCAATTTGACATCCTGTGGGAGTTGAATGCTGCCAACAAACATGAGAATGTGGGAGGAAATCCTTCCCTGTCAGACCTTCAGATGAGAACAAAATTCCAGCTATCTTCTTGACTATAGCCTTGCGGAGGACCCAGCTAAGTCCCGCCCAAGCTTCTGCCCCAAAGAACGTATTGAATAGTTAAAATATGTAGTTTTAAGTCACTAAGTTTGTGGTAATATTATTATACAGCAATATAAAATAAATATAGACTTCAGAACCTGGAAATGGGATTTGTTATAACAAATATTAAAAATTGTGGAAAGGACTTTGGAACTGGGCAGTGGATGGAGGCTGAAAGAATTTTGAGAAGAATGACAGAAAAATACTGATAGACTCTTATAAATTTGGACTTTAAGGATCCTACCAGTGAGCACTCAGAGGCAGTGAGTAGTAACACCTTATTGGAAACTGGATAAAGGAGCATCCCTCTTATGTAGTGACAGAAAGCTTAGTGAAATTTTGACCTACAGTCATATAGGAAGGAGAACATGTAAGTAGTAGCCTTAATTAGCTAAGAAGATTTCCAAACAGAGTGTTGAGGTTTCAACCTAGTATCTTCATGCTGTTTATGGTCAAATATGAGAGGCAAGACATATTTTGAGGAAATACAGTAAACAAAAAGGAAACAGAAATTGATTATTCTGAAAAATTTAAGCCTCTCCATATGTTAAAAGACACTAAAATTAAGAAGTAGCTTCCAAGCACTGTTAGAAAAGTAGAGTCTAGACAAAAATCCAAGGGTATGCCTATACAATTTTTTATTAAAACTTCAAGTCAAAGGATCATAGTAATACTCAATCACACAAGGACCCCTTGAAAGAGATTAAGAGTATGTTTCTTGGAATTGCTTAATCAAACCATAGGACCTTTAAAAAGATTAAAGGTATATCCCTCACCTATCTCAGAAGGAATCTAAGGTACAGAAGAACTTGAAAAAAAATGTGGCTTTTGCCTCATCGAATGGACCGTGGAAGATTTACAACATTTTTGAAAACGTTATTTCAGCAAAAGCACTGCCAACTTGAACTGAAAGGTAGAGGGACAGTGTCAAAACGAAAGAGGCTACCAACCTCTTAAATTCTACTGGAAAGAGGCAGGCTAATATAACTACTGAGTAACAAACACTTGTTATACTTTTCTTGACTCACAGGGTAGAACTAAAAGTCCAGAACCAGGGAAAATAATTCCCAGATCTTGAAAGCTAATCAAGAAACTTCCAACATTTGTGAAGTTGGCTTTTAGAATTGCTGTGATTCAGTGACTCTTGTGTACTTACTATGTATCCTCCTTTTTAAAATAAAAATGTCTATAGCTCTTATCCTATGCCTGTCCCATCACCATAATTAGAATGTGTGGAGGGAAGATAACTTGTCTCTTTAGTTTTGCAGATCTACACATCAAGAGGAACTACACCCAAGGAAACTTATCCATGCCTGGACTTAATTTATATAATGAAATTCTGAACATTCAATAGATGCTGTAATAGAATGAGACTTTTGGAGATCTTGGGAGAGAATGAATGTATTTTGCATGGGAAAGGGACATGAATCACTGAGGGCCAGATAGTGGACAATGGAAGACAGACTCTAAAAATGGCTCCATGATTCCCACTTCCTGGTATCCACACCTTCTACAATCCCTTCCCCTTATTCAATAGAGTACACAAGAAGGACAGGATTCCACTTCTGTTATTACATTATAGAGAACTGTAGTATCTGTCTTGCTGGAAGACTTCCCCTTTGCTGGCTTTAAAGATGGCCTATCACACACTACTCCTCAGAACTATAAAGTTCTCAAATGCTTTAAAGAAAAAAGTTGCAATTGTGAACAGCTGCCCCATGAAGAAGCCGTGTTACAATAAACTGAGGAAACTGGCCAACATCCAGCAAGAATCTGAGGCTCTCAGTCCAGCATTCTTCAAGATATTGAATGCTGCTGACAAAAATACAAGAAGAAGTAGATTCATCCCCAGTCAAGCCTCCAGATAAGAACCCAGTCTTGGCCAAAACCTTGATGGTAGCCTTGGAGAGGACCCAGCTAAGCTGTGCCTGGACTTCTAATTCACTGAAACTGTGGGATAATATATGTGTGTTGTTTTAAGCCAATAAATTTGCAGTAATGTTGTTATGCAGAAAAGTTAGCTAATTTATTATCTTTAAGTTCCTTATACTTTATTGATATTTGTTCTGAATAAAATTGCATATTTAAAATATATTTTTTACTTAAAATTTTGAAAAATAATAGTGACTTCTAACCCATAATGTTGTTATTTAGAAATCTGATACATTTTAATTTTTGAATCCTTGTGTCTGTTCTCTTTCTTCCCCCCTATATTTAAGCTTCCAGGATTTTTGCTTTATGCCAAAGTTTAAAAAGATACTGTTAATGTTCATTGATGCAAGTCATTTGGGTGACCTCTGACAATTTAGAAACAGATGTCCATCATTTCTGAGAAATTTCTCTTCTTAAATGCTGATTTCTTCTTTTTTTCTAATTTTCTTTTCCTAGATATGCTATTAACCACCTGCCTGAATCAATCTTCACATTTTTGTATTTTTTCTCCACTATTTTCCAAAGTTTTAATCTTTTTATTTTCTTGGACATTTTCTTAACTTTATCTGCCAACCCAGTTGTGAAATATCTTATTTCTGTTGCCATGCCTTTAATTTCCAAGTGTTCTTTTTATGTTTTTTTTTGTTTGTTTTGGTTTTTTTTTTTTTTTTTGTTCCATTTTATTCTAGATATTATGCCTGACTTACCGGGCAAAGAAACAATGACTGGCCCAATGGGGTTTCTACTTGAGTAATGCAAATTAAAAGATGGCCTATCACAGTATTACTCCTCAGAAAAATAAAGTTCTCAAATG